>PVJH01011325.1:0-69300 GCA_004026705.1 Nesogale talazaci
AAAAACAATAATGACTGCAGAGTAATGAGGACTGGGGGGAGGGGGAAAGGTAGGAGGGGGAAAGAATGGGGCTTATATCAGGGTCCAAGAGGAAAGGCAGATGTTGGGAGAATGTTTACGAGGACAGGCAAGTGGGGGTGTTTGGCACAGTATGTGTAACTATGTATTGAACTATGTCTGATGAAAAGTAATGTATGAGTACCCAATAAAATGATTTAAAAAATTAAAGATATATAAGAAATAATAAAGAAAATGCAGATGTTAAAAAATATAACAAAATTACTGAATTACAATAAGTGCATTTAATAAAGTTGCAGGATACAAGATCAAAATACAAAAAAGAACATATAAGTATTTTTATAGACTAACAATAACATGGGTGAAATGAAATTTAAAACAAAATTCCTTTTACAATTACAAAAAAATAAATACTTAGACTTAGATGTAACAAATGTTTATTATAAGAATGTTTAAAATACTAATTAAATAAACCAAAGATGATCTAAATAAATGGGAAAATGCACTGTGTTTATGGATTATGGGACTCACCATAACATAGTCGTCATTTTTGCCAAGTTCATCAATAGGTTTAATACAATTAATATTAAAAAGTGTTGTAGACATAGGAGGGCTTATTCTAAAATTTATGTGGAGAACAGGTGCAAACAAAGTATAGATAGAATAGTCTTGGAATATAGAGTTGCTATAAATCTGAATCAGCTTGACAGCCCAAAGCATCAATAGAACTCCCAGAATCAAAACAGTGTGGTATTGGTGAAGGAACAAAATAAAGACTAGGAAAAGGCTTACAAAATATGTTCAACTGAATTTGCACAAAGATGCAAAAATGTAATTCAAGGAACGATGCATAATCCTTTTGACAAATGGTGCTGGAGAAATCAGAGATCCCTAGACTAGACACACACACACACACACACACACACACACATACACACACACAGAAAGAAAGGAAATAATCTTCACTCAAGCCTCAATCCTTACACAAAAATTAATTAAAAGACAATAGACTTTAAAGATAAAATTATAAGCTATAACAATCTTTGAAACAATAGAATATATTTGGAATCCAGGGCTAGGCAGAGTTCTTAAGCTTGAGACCAACAGGGTGATTCATGGTGGGGAAAATCAATGAATCGAACATCTTTAAAATTAAGATGTTGCTGTATGTAGAACCCTGTTAAGAGTGTGAGGGAAAACTCCAGGGTGTCATAAATATTTAAAATGCCACATATCAAATAAAGGAATAGCATCTAGAATTTATAAAGAACTGTCAAAACTTAACAGCAAATTTAAAAATAAAAAAAATAGAGGATGGACAAAAGACATGAACAACTATTTCAATGAAAGGAAAATGGGAACATAAAGCCATTCTAGAAAATGAACAAACCCAAAAAAGTTCACCACCATGGAGCTGATGCTGACTCATAGTGATCCTATAGGACAGGATAGAATTGTCTCTGTGAGTTTCTCAGACTATAACTCTTTCCAGGAGTAAAAAGCCTAATTTTTCTCTTGAGGAGTGGCTGGTGCTTTCAAATTTCTAACCTTTTTGCAGTTAGCAGCCCAATTTGTAACCAGTGTACCATCAGAGTTCTTCATTTAACCATTAGGGAAATGAAAATTTAAACCACAAGGAGATACTACTACCAGCCACTTTGATGAACAGCTAAAATTAGGGAAATGAAAATTTAAACCACAAGGAGATACTACTATAAGCCACTTTGATGAACAGCTAAAATTAAAAATAATAAAAGCATCCAATGTCAGTGCATATATAAAAAGTGAGGACACGGATGGTGTCTTCGGGGTCCTAGGACTTGGAGGTAAGGGAATGGGATATAGGACAATGCTAGCGATCCTTGTAATGGACTTGTTCTGTATCTTGATCACGTTCCTATCAGCATGCTTTTTGACAAGCTACTAGTGCTGGAGGAAATCAGGTAGGGGGATATCAGAGTTCTCTGTACTTTTTCTTACTGCAGCATGGGAAACAACAATTATCTGGAAAATATATATATAAAGCATAGAAATGGGAATGAGATAAAGGTAATCCTTATGCAGATTTTACATCTTTAAAACAATAAATGTAAAGCAAATGTGGCAAAGTATTTAGTGGAAAAATCAGGTTCTAGTTATTCTTGACCTTTTTCATATGGCTATAGGATTTACAAATTTAAATGGTATCTTTTTAAAAGGATCAATATATTATTATGGTTTCATAGGGTTTATATCATGCAGCTATTCTAAATTATATTATATTTGTTTTGGAATGTCATGAAGTATTCATAAATAACACTCTCTTTGATGAACTAATTGTGTGATTAAGATAAATCTTTACTATTTTTTCAGAAATAAAAACCTTTTCTGTTCATTACCTTGATTTTCAATTACTTTATAAAATAGTGTGCACTGAATATAATTTTATATTTTATTAATGGCTCAAGAAAAAATTATGAAATAGATTTGTCTTATGGTCCTAGAAATATATAGCAATACCTGGCATTATTAAATAATTCCTTTAAATGGCTCTCTCAAGTCTCCCAATCGTAACCATTCTGAACATAATGATTGACACATCCTGTGTCCTTCCTTGGCCCTCGGCAGTGAAGTCTCTTATTTCTTTCTTAAATCCCTAACTATAATATTGTCCCTCATCATAGCCAGATATTAAGGTTGATGGATAGTAGACAGATTGACAATCCTAAAGTTGATAGATTCTCACTTCACTTTCTCTGTATTACCTCCTACCCACCCATCCTAGAAAAATGTACCATAGAATAAGTTACACCTTTTACTTTCCACTTAGTTTCACTAATGAGTTTTATGACCAGGGTCAATATGATTAAGATTTGTTACAAGCCTAATCCAGTTAGAGTATTACAATATGGTATTTTATTTCTGTAAACAAGGAGTCCTGGTAGCACAATGATTAAAAAGGCTGTGTTTTGAACTCACCCAGTGGTGCCGCAGAAGAAAGACTTGGTCATGGTCCCTTACAGACACCATTCTAAGGAACTATGTGAACCCGTCTACTATGACACATGGGCCACTAAAAGACAAAATTGACTCAAAGGTAAGCAATAACAGTAGTCTTTTACTGTTTTGTTTTACTAGATTACTGGATTAGAACACACGTACACTTTAAGAAAATGATGCTATCCTCAAATGAGCCCACAAGCACTGGGTGAAGGCATTCAGAATATCTTTGTCCTTTTTGATGCAATTCATTGCAGTGCAAACAATGCGTAGTCTCATATATACCATTGTTTATATATATATATATATATATATATATATATATATATATAGTTTTAGATACCTATGGGGTACAATGAATGGAAACACAGGAAATCCAGAACAGATAAACCCCTCAGACCAAATAATGAGAGCACTGATAACAACAGGGAAAGGTGAAGGTGAGCGGAGTAGTGGGGGACCAATCACAATGATCTACATGTAAGCCCCTCCCTGATGGACAGACAACAGAATAGTGGGTGAGAGTAGACATCAGTCAGTGTAGCACATGAAAAAACAACAGCAAGTTATAAATTATCAAGGTTTTGGGAGGATGGGCGAGTGGGGGAAGGAGGGAAAATGAAGAGCTTATACCAAGGGCTCAAGTAGAAAGAAAATGTTTTGAAAACTTTGAGATGATGGCAAGGAATGTGCTTGACACAATGCATGGATGGATGGATGGATGGATGGATTGGTGGGTGGATGGATGGATGGATGGATGGATGGATGGATGGATGGATGGGTGATGGTGATAAGAGCTGTAAGATTTTTTGTGTGTGTGGGCATCACTGCTTCTGGTGGTCGTGGACGCTACCCAGTGACGCTCCTGAGAACCCCCACTGGATTTGAACCGCCAAGCCCATGGGTTGCAGTTCCGCACTCAACCACTTATGCCACTGGGGCTCAGGCCCAGGTTTTTTTAAATGCTGGGATTTTCTCTTCGTTTCACATTCAAAATAAGGAAGGGAATTTGGGGGATCATGCTCCAATTAACACAGCATTAAAAATAAAGAACCATGTGAAAAAATCTATTTAAGAATAAACCAGGCAGAGTCTATTGCCTTATTTACAAGAAACTCCTCCTATGTTTAATGATAAGTAGTAAGAAGAGAAGGGTGTACAAGTGTCCTTGTTTCCCCATGTAGTCTTGCAAATTATGGTTGTTATAAGAAATCTTATTTGCTCACTTATATTATTAAATATTTCTGTTAGAAATGAAAATGTCTCACTGAGCTTAAAAAGAGCCCATCAACCTTGCATTAATTGGGCTCAGCTCTATCCCTGTCATTTCTATTTCTAACTCTATCTAAATCTATTGCTCAATCAGAAGTACTATTTTCCGTTTTGCAGAACATCTCAGATCCCCAAGTCTGTGAGTTTTACTTGCATATTACAAACTCACCATAGCATTGCACTATAGGTTTTTATCCCACACCAATGCACAGCTATACTCTTCCACACATATAAGTGGAAGAAACAAACGCTTTAATAATTTTAATAGGATACAATATGTGCCATGAGCCAACAAATCAAACCCACTGCCTTCAAAATAGTGCCAACTCATCGCAAACCTGTATAGGGTTTCCATGGGAACAGATAGCCTCATCTTTTTCCTATGGGGTGGCTGGGGTTTTTGGTCAGTCAACCTTGTGGTGACCAGCACCTACCCCACAACACCACCAGGGTTCCTAAATGCTAGGACATCCTCTGCCATCAAGTCCATTCCAGCTCCTAGTAACAGGAATAAACAGCCTCATATTTCTCCCACAGAGGGGCTGGTTGGTGACCCACTGGACCTTGCAGTTCACAGCCCAATGTTTAGCACACAGTGCCACCAGTTCTATGAGATGCAATGTAAGTAGATCTACGTTTAATAGGAGAACATGTCATCTCACCTATAGGACACATAGAAATCTTTCTAGATGAAATGATTATTGACTTGACATCTTCAAAGTGGATTGTGAGTTAGGTAAAAGAAAACAGAGGGTTTAAAATCCAAACAAAAAAGGAAAATAATGCAGAAGTTTGAATTGGTTGGGCTATCAAGATCCCAAACAGTTTACTCTTGATATTGCACAAAATGAGTGCTGTGAAGTGGTAGGAAGTGGAGAGAAAAAGAAATTTCAGATCACTGGAAACTTTGTGCATCCTGGCCAGGATTTTACTTTTATCTTCTTAGAGAAAAGGGACCAGTGGAGTTCTTTAGTATAAATGTGGCTTGGTTAGTGTGCATTTGATACAAATGCCTTATCATAAGTTGGGGAGACAGACTTGAAGAACACCACACTAAAAGCAGATATCATTTTGAGTTCTACTGCATTAAGTCCAAGCAGGACTAATTAGTATTTGAAGACAAAATGGTGGACCCGCAAACTACTCTGGCTATAATATTGACAGAATTTGGTGTTTAGTATGGAATAAGAAAAACATAGATGTTGTATTAATCTTATCATGCTGCATAGAAAGTTATTTCAGCAATTAAAGGGTAGAAAAATAGGCATTATTCCATATGTGTGATGTATGTCTTAATTCTGCAGCAGCGCAGGTGGATATTTCTATATGGGATCTTCTAAAATGGTTGTACCATCATACAGCTGCTGGTACATCTCACTACAGGCTTCACTCGCACTGCTGTTGACAAGATACCTTTGTTGACTGTGGCAGAAAGACTAAGTTCCTTGCCAGGAAGCATCACCATGGGGTTGTTTGCTTTTCTTCATGAAATGGCAGCTGGTTTCCCCTAGAATCATTGATACAAGAAAGAAGGCAGGGTGGAAGGAGACATTCTTTTAATGACTTAGGCTCCCACTCATAGTCATTTGAGTAATATTCTATGGATTACGCAAGTGGGCAATAACTAGGTATGGACATGATGACCTGAAGCAATATTCCTTAGGACACCCATAGTCAATGATGCAGATTATCTTTGTGTTGGTTATTTCGGTGACTTATGGTGACATCTACAAGGTAAGAAATATGAGGAGTAGGGTCTTGCTGTGATTCTCGGTGGTGTAGTGCTTATGTGTTGGCTGCTAACTGTAAGGCCAGCAGTTCAAAACCACCAGGTGACACACAGGACAAAGATGGGACTTTCTACTCTCATAAAGAGTTAATCTTGGAAACCTGCAGGGACAGTTATATTCTGTCCTACAGGTTGAGTAGAAGTCAGCATTGAGTAGATGGCAGTGAGTTTGGGTTTGGGTATGTAGGGTCTTGAAGGTTTGTTTGGTGTATGTGTGTGTGAGTGTGTGTGTGTGTGTTTCTGGAAAGGAAGATGATAATAAGTTAAATTTTGGAAAATATCTAGCAAATGCTTGGTTATATGACTCTGAATTTCAAGAATATGTTTTCAAATGAAGAAATAAATTTGAGAACTCTCAGTATTTAAATGGCAATTTAAATTTTATAACTAGGTATGTTCACCCAAGCAGAGCATAAAATGTGATAAAATAAAGCAAACTATTAAAATGTTGGGAAAACAAGCAGAAACACATGAAAAAGACTAAGTATGATGGTCATGAAGATAAGGTAGAAACAATTGAAGGGTTAAGTTAAAAAAAGTATTGCTCCTATTGTCCACACATGTGCAAGTAAAACCAAACATGTTTAACCATTTCTCTGTGATCAGTGCATTCCTGCAGACAGGTTCTCTCCATAATATACTTGTTTGAGTGTGTTAGTGTATATTCCAAAAGTGTCCCAATCAAAACAGTGACTTCTCAGGGCATTTGGTAGGCAGAGAGATCGACTAAGAAGGGGATGGTGATTGTTTTTGAGAAAATTGCAAACAGGGTAATTTTGATAAATTTTCTCGAAGGACACAGGAAAGTCATCAGAGCTTATTTTGAAGAAGTTTCAAGAAAATGGAAAGCTTCATTGATAAGAAAAAGAAAATAAATTTACCAAAAATGTTCCACCATCATGACAACACACCTGCTGATTTTTCAGGGGCATCCAGGCTGTCCTAGGAGAATATATGTTGCAGCCCAGATCTTGCCCCTTCAGACTCCTGGTTGTTCCCCAATCTCAAAAAAAATTAAGCCACAAATTTGAGTGTTCCCAGGTGGATGCCAAACTTGCTCTTTCAGTGTAGAATAATGATAGCAATAATAATCCTAAAGAGTGCAGAAGTAGAGAAGGATTAGAGAGATGGCTACATTGCTTTCAAAAGTGTTTAAAACTCTAAGGAGGGCATGTTGGGAAACAACAGCATCACACTTTGAAACTTTGCTTGGATCAAAATGCCTATGGCTTTGTAGCAGTATTTTCTGTGCTACCCTCATATGTTTGAAATTATTTTACTGGGGACTCGTACAATTCTTATAAAAATCCCTACATACACCCATGTGTCCAGGACATTTATACACTGGTTGCCATCATCATTTTCAAAACACTTTTCTACTTGAGCTCTTAGTATTAGCTCCTCATTTCCCCTCTCCCTCTCCTGCCCTCTCTCTCACACGAGCCCTTGATAATTTATAAATTGTTACTCATTTCTCATGTATTACGCTGAATGATGTCTCCCTTCACCCACTTTTCTTTTGTCTGTCTCCCAGGGAGGGTGTTATAGGTAGATCATTGTGATTGGTTCCCTCTTTCTCCTCCCACCTTCTCCTCATCCTCCTGGTATCAGTTCTCTCAATATTGGTCCTGAGGGGTTTGTCTGTCCTGGATTCCCTGTGTCTCCAGCTCTTATTTGTACTCATGTGGATGCTTTGGTCTAGCTGGATTTTTAAGATTGAATTGGGTTATGATATTGGGGGGTGGAATTAAAGACCTAGAGGAAAGTTGTGTGCTTCATCATTGCTACACTGCACCCTGACTGGTTCATCTCTTCCTTGTGACTCTTCTGTAAAGTGATGTCCAGTTGTCTAGAGTGGACTTTGGGTCTCCATTCTGCAATGCCTTTCATTCACACTGATAAGATTTTTCATTCTAGGTCTTTGATACCTAATACCCGATCCTATTGACACCTCATAAGCACACATGATGGTGTTCTTCTTTAATGTTACCCTCATATTTTAAGAGATTTTATTGCAGTACTTTCAATGTAGAAATGTGTAGCCTGATTTTAAATAATTGGGCTTCATTTTATCACTCCTAATACAGCAAAGGATCAATATCCTCTGCAGAAAACCCATTCCTGACATTTTTGGAATCCACTTATTTCTAATTAAGTGTTTCCTTTAGTTTTTATTTAGTGATTCCTTTATTTTAATAAAGATAGGGATTTGGCACAAAATGTGATGTCTATGATAATTCTCCATAGTCATAAGACAGAACAGCATGTAAAATACATTATCACTTAAATTATTGCAGATACTGGTCAACCAAAATGGAAGCTGTTACTGATCTACTAAACCATCCACCACCACCACCTACTGCTATCAAGTTGATTCTGACTCAGGGAGACTTTACATATGGCTTCTAAGGCTATAAATCTTTAGGGAAGCAGATAGTTTTCATTTTCTCCAAGAGAGTGGCTAGTGGGTTTGAACAGTGGCCCTTGTGGCCTAGTCCAATGCTAGCTTAACTCGTGATAAAATATAGAGTGATATATAATTATAGTGGTCATTGTTGAAGGTCTCTCAACAGCCATTCCTCTCTTTCCTAATGTTGACAGAATCTTGGTTTTACAGTCATTTCCTCTCATTGTATGTGCTTTAGGTAATCAGACCTCACAAATCTCCATGCTGGAGCTTGATTGGCTAAGCCAATTAGCACATTAGCTAGATCCTAGCAAGTGACATAAATGGGTAATTAGGAACTTAAAGATCTGTTTGAGTACTGGGATACAAGAGTTTTCTTATTCAGTCAAAATCACTCTAAGCTCATGTGGGATCCAAAATTGCTGTGGCCATTTGTTACCAGACTGAAGAAGTGGGCAGGTAAAGCCAAGATAATTTCCAGAAAATGATCACCCATTATGGGCTTAAGTCAAGGCTGAAATTTGACCTGCACTATGGCTGACAGCTATGTTGGCAAATATTTTTAATTCAGGTCAGTTTGAGTTGTTTTTTTTTAGCCCATTACTAAAACATCTTAACCCAGTACACAAAACTATATGTGTGTGACATAATTGTTGTTATGTTCCATATATATATAACAAAAACACATAGAAAATGTATGCATATGCATATTTGTTGCTATTCTCCATTTCAGTGCAGTCAGCTCTGACCCATGGTGTTTCTGCTGTGTATCAGAATGAAGCACTGCCCTGTGCTAGCTCCTTGAAAGAAGGCACGCCACAATAAATGGGAATTGTTGTGGCCACTGCATATTGTGATTATCTCCCAAAATAAGGACTCATTTATCAGCATTACATGAATCAATATTGCTATGATCTATAAGTTTTTCACTGGCTGATTTTTAGAAGTCGATCATCAGGCCTCTTTTCTTAATCTGTCTTAATCTGCAAGCCCCAATGAAACTTGTCAATCATGGATGATCCTTCTAGTATTTGAAATGCTAGTATTATAGCTTTCAGCATTTTCACAGCATACATATTACCGCCGTGCAAGAAACTGATGGATGAGTGATAGACAGGTGAAATGCTTTAGCTTCAAAAATTAAGTTAATGTGTCAGTGTGAGAAAGACTCATGCAACCGAAGAAAAAAAGCTAGCTAGCTAGGACATTTTGTCTACAGAACTCCAGAACCTTGTACACCTAAACACCTGGCTAGAATGAGGACCTATATCTCTTCTCCAAATAAATCCCCAAACAAACCCACTGCTATAATATTATGTATTACAACTCATAAGAGATCCAACAAAAAGTTCCTGAGACCATATATATTCATGGAAGCAGACAGTTTAAACCTCTGAGCTTGCAGCTAGCAGTTCAAAGCCTAGCCCATATTGTTACCAGGGATAGACAGATAGATGATATAGATGTAAATATAGATATAGATATACTTGCTGTTAAGTGCCTTGGAGCCAGGTCTAACATACAGAAGACCCTGTGTACAACAAAATGAAATTCTGCCTGCCCTGTCCTCACAATCATTGCTCTGTGTGTCCTATTTTTTGCAACCCTATTTTACCAAGAGCAATGTCCTTCTCTGGGGTCTGGTGCAGGCTCACAATATGCCGGTTTTAGACTAACTTCTCTAGAGAAGCAAAACCAATGAAACTTATATATGTTTGCATAAATAAAAAGAGCTTCACCTCAAGAAAATGGCTCCTGCCATTGTAGATGCTAGAAGATTCCAAGTCTGTAGGTCACAAATTAGGCCAGAGACTTCTCCATGGGCTCAAGTCCAAAGAATCTGAGGCCGAATGGTGACTAAACAGATCCAGAATGAAGATCCAGCACACAGTGGAAATACTGCAAGTAAGTCCATACATAAAAACATGCATATTCTACCCCAAGGACATTCCCTTTCACTTGATTGGCTGCTAATATCAGATTAGGGAGGTGATTATAACAGATGTCATAATGGGAGAAGATTACATCATAACTATCAAATCATTGAGAACCACTGTCCAACCAGCTTGGAAAACAATCTTAATGGTTACAACATTCAAAGTATGCAATATGAACTTTAATTATTGTTGCTTCTTAGGGAAATTCTGGCTGTAATTACTCCAAGACAGGTTTATTCTTTCTCCTATACATCCATACCATAGTCACTTTTCTTCATGAGTACCATCATTCAAATATATTAATTCTTCAGTTTTCTTTATTCATAATTCAGCATTCACATGTGTATGAGATGATTGAAAATACCATGGCTTGGGTGGGGAGCACCAGAGTACTCAAAGCAACATCTTTAAAGGGAACTTTGGCAGTGCATTTGTCATTGTAACATTGACTGGGAATTGCTAGAAATTCAGGCTGGATTTTGAAGAGGATGTGGATGAAGGAATATCACTGCTGATATCAGGAGGACTTGCCTCAAAGTAGAGAATAACAAAAATATTTATTTGAGTTTTACTGACCAATCAAAAGCATTCTATGGTGTGAATCATCACAAAACATGGATAACCTTGAGAAGAATGAGACATCCAGAGCACTGTCATTGTGCTTATACCGATCTTCTTCATGGATCAAGAGGCAGCTGTGGAAACAGAACAAGAGAATACTGCATGGTTTAAAATCAGAAAAGGTGTATGGCAGGGTTGTATCCTCTCACTATATTTATTCAATCTGTATGCTGAGCAAATAATCAGAGAAGCTTCCTTATATGAGGAAGAATATGGCAATAGGATTGGATGAAGTCTCAATAACAACCTGCCTTATGCAGATTACACAACCTTGCTTTCTAAAAAATGGGAGTTCTTGAAGCACTTATTGATCAAGGATTGCAACCTTTTAAAGTATGGATTACAATTCAATGTCAAAAAACCGAAATCTCCACATTGGAACCAATAGATAATATCATGATAAATGGAGAAAATGATCATATCTTGTTGGGATCCACAATCAATGCTCATGGAAGCAGCAGTCAAGACATCAAAAGACCAAAGCAATAATGTTACTTTGATGATGAAGGTGCCTCTGACACAAGCCAAGGTATTTTCAACCGACTCCTGAAAGTTGAACATTGAATAAAGAAGACCGAAGACTAGATGCATTTGAATTGTGGTGCTGGTGAAGAGTATTGAACGTGCCCTGGGTTGTTAAAGGGATAAATCAATCTGTCTTGAGAGAAATACAGCCAGGGGACTCCTAAAGGACAAGGATGACAAGATGTCCTCTTACATTCTTTGAGCGTGCTGTCAGGAAAGATGACTCTCTGGAGAAGAAATCATGTTTGGTAAAGAAGAGGAGCAAGGAAAGAGAGGGAGGTCCTTCATGAGATGGATTGGCACTGTGACTGCTAAACCAGAGAAAGAATTGTGAGGCTGGAGCAGGATCGGGCAGAGTTTTAGTCTCCCATGCTTAAGGCTTCTATGGGCCAGAACCTACTTAATGACACCTAGCAACAACAACAAGGCATGTTTCTCTAATCTTGATGCTGTATAGGTTTTTGCATGATGTTATCAATGTTGTCCATAATGTGTTAAGATCCACACAGTGGAATGTCTTTGCATAGTCAAAACACAAGCAAACACCTTTATGTATTTTCTGCTCTCAGCCAAGTTCCACCTGACAACAGTACTGATATCACTTATTCTTTTTTTAAAAAGTCATTTTATTGGGGATTCCTATAGCTCTTATCACAATCCATACATGCATCCATTGTCTCAAGCACATATGTACATATGTTGCCATCATCATTTTCAAAGCATTTTCTTTCTACTTGAAACCTTGGCATCAGGTCCTCATTTTCCCCTCCCTCCCCCTCCCTCATAAACCCTTGATAATTCACATATTATCATTTTTCATATCTTGCACTGTCTGATGCCTTCCCTAAACTCTTTGTCTGTAGTTCCTCCTCATGGGAGGGGGGATATAGGTCTGTCATTGTGATCGGTTTCCCCTTTCTTCCTCATCTTTACCCTTACCCTCCTTGTATGTCTACTCTCAATCTTGTTCCCGAGGAGTTTAATTGTCTTATATCCCCCGTGTTTCCAGCTCTTATACGTACCCATGTACATGCTGGTCTATCCAGATTTGTAAGATAGAGTTAGGGCCATGATAGTGTGTGGATGGAGGAAACATTAAAGAACCAGAAGAAAGCTGTATGTTTCAACGGCGATACACTGTACTCTGACTGGCCCATCTCCTCTCCATGACCTTTCTGTAAGGCAATGTCCAAATGCTCACATAGTGGCTTTGAGCCGCCACTCTTCACTTCCCCCCTCATTCACATTATGATTTTTTGCTCTGGGTCTTTGATGCCTGATACCTGATCTCATTGACAACTCATGATCACACAGGCTGGTGTAGTTTTTCCATGTGGAGTTTATTGTTTTTCAGCTCAATGGCTACTTGTTTACCTTCAAGCCTTTAAGATCCCAGATGTTATATCTTTTGATAGCTGGGCACCATCAGCTTACTTCACCACATTTGCTTATGCATTCACTTTGTCTTCAGTGATGTCAAGAATCTCAACAGATCCATAACAATAGATAAAATAGACAAGGTTATCAAGGAATTATCAACAAAAAAAATTCCCTGGACCAGATTGCTTTACAGGAGAATTCTATCAAGCATCCAGAGAAGAACTGACACCAATCCTACAGAAACTTTTCCAGAA
The DNA here is from genome assembly GCA_004026705.1 of Nesogale talazaci. Classification (NCBI taxonomy): domain Eukaryota; kingdom Metazoa; phylum Chordata; class Mammalia; order Afrosoricida; family Tenrecidae; genus Nesogale; species Nesogale talazaci. The sequence goes on from PVJH01011325.1 coordinate 13,183, forward strand.
CATAGGAAAGATGGCAACCCCCCAAATTCTTTCTATGAAGCTAGCATAACTCTGACACCGAAACCAGGCAAGGATCCCACAAGAATCAAGATCTACAGACCAGTTTCCCTAATGGATATCAATGCAAAAATCACTAACAAAATACTAGCCAACAGAATACAAAAGTATATAGGGCAAATAATTCACCATTACCAAGTGGGATACATACCAGAGATGCAGGGATGGTTCAACATACAAAAGCCTATTATTTGCCACATTGAAATGAAAAACTATAGGAACCATATAATATCAATTGATGCAGAAAAAGCATTCAACAACATCCAACACCAATTCCTGTTTAAAATATCCCTTATTCTATATCTCTTTTAATTCCACTTGAAGTTCTGTTGGTTCTCTGTTGGTGTAATTTTTAAAACATATACAGTAAAGCTTTACTTTCCTATGGTGTTAATGACATTGTTTGGTCATATCTGCAATCTGCTGAACTTCTTTTCTTTGGAATGGTCACATAGACAATGTACCTATTTCTAGTTGATTGACAAAGTAATTGTCTCAAATACATTGTCATATATGAGTGAGTTTTTCAAGTGCTGCATCTGTTTGTTGAAATATCTCAGTGAGCACTATGTCAATGCATACACTTTTGCTTTTTGCCTTCAGTGCATATTGGATTTTGATCATGTGTCAACTAATTCTTTTGGTACAGTGCTACACACATATACTTCATTCTTAATACTACATGTATTAGTTCATATTTTAAATGTTAATAGATTTTAAGAAAGATTCACATAACAATGTATACGCCTAGCCTGTACATCATCCCCACTAGCAACTATATACCAATTTTAATCACTGTAACTAATTTTGAAAGGAATCCTTTTTGGAAATAAACACTTTCAATTTAATAAAAGTATTCTCACTCTATCTTTACACATGCTTACACATTTACACAGAAAATGCTTCTTTACATGAGCTCTTTCTGCCACTTTATTAGCTGCCTTAAACTTCTGCTTACAGAACCATTAACCAAATGAAAATTTTGAATCTTAGATATTAGTTTAGGATAATTAAGTGATGGATAACAGAGAGGACGGTCTTAACTTTGTTGAAACGACTAGCTCTTTTAACATAATGAAAGGCAATGATTCTCTTTTGTGGAGTGAAAATATATAATATATCATCTCATCCAAAACTTGCACACTCCACTATATTCCCAAAGTAAGTGATATGAATCCCATAATAGATTATCATTCATTCAAAAGTAATATGAAGTCTGCAGGAGAGAAACAAAAACTACCTCCACAAGTGTTCATGTGTATGATTTATGAAAGCTAAAATAAGTTTAACAGATAGTCTTATTCTTCAATCAAATATAATCTGTTCTAAATTTCTTAGTGTGTGACATGGCCTATTGGAAATGAACACTTGATGAGAAATCACAATAAGTTCATTCATTCAAGTGTCTCCAAACATGTGTCTTGAATATGTTTAGTTATTGATTTTATTTTATATTTGCATATTAGAGGTTAGCAGTTTTTGAACATATTTATTTTGTATATAGTAATGCCTGATTTACATAAAACTCTATGAACTTGTATACCTCCAGAGAAAGAAAAATTTACTTGCATTCTTCACACCTAAGGCAAAAAATTGGTTTACTTTGGGAAAGATTGTATCATATATGTGTTCAAATGTGTAATAATATAATAGGGTGTAGGATTCAATATCTAGGTCAAATTAACAAAATAAAAAGTTCTTAAATGGCCTTTCAATATATTTCAAACTTAAAGTTTGCCATCTGAAATAGAGAAGTTGATAAATTTTCTCTGTGATACTCAATAAATGCTTATATTATAAATGAATGCACTGTTATATAATTCTTTTTCACAGTGACCAGTTTATTAAAATAGGACATTCCATGTATATTCTACTTATATTCAGGCCACACTGAACATTCTAGTCATTCAAATACTCTTCCTGTGTCTTTCGATCCTTCATATAGTTTGCAAATATGATATTGTTTTCTAGTTTGACCTTATGCTATTTTGAGAACGGGAACCAAATATTTTGGACTTGTATTTCTTAACAAGTAGATAAAAAGTGTTAATGAAGTGAAAGTTTTTCCTTGTGATACAAAGTTGCCTGCTGTTTCTGTGATGTTTTTTCTGTAACAACAGAACTATATTGAAAATATTAATAATAAATCTGATATATCTCCCATGTACTAACAACTACACAACTACTGATAGCCATGTAACTCAGAAAAGGGATTCTCTTAATTTTCTCTACAAAATAACAGTCTTTTTCTGATCATCTAGGTTATGTGTTTGTGAAAGAGAAGAACAGTGAATTTTTTTAAGTTATAAAGTATTCTAATTTAGTCATCAGGTTTAGTTTCTTGGCATTTGAGCACCTTTTAAGAGGTTGTTGAAAAGAAATAATTTTAGCTATTCTTGGAAAAGACTGTATGAATAAATATGTAAGTATTTTGTAACACGGAGAAATATGTAGAAGGCTAACACATTCTTTAAACATGAATAAACTCATCTTGTTCTACATATTAAATTCCTAGAGGGTCTTTGTTTGTTCATATTACACTAGAGTATGCACATAGAAAGGTCTGTTCCAAATCCAAAGCAAGATCATATATAACTTTTCACAAAATCCAAGTCATGAGGAGAAATATAAAAATATGAATGTTCCACATTGCCATTTTATACGGAAAAAAATAATCGCAATTCTTAAAAGAAACAAACTATCAGATGGGAGTTTAAGTCAGTAATTTTATTCTTCGAAGTCTCACCCTGAAAGACTAAGGATGTATGTTTTGAAAGAGCTTAGTCTCTGAGCCTTTTTGGTAAATCCTATTTCTCAGTAGGCTTCAGCTATTGATGTTGTTCTGCCATTTGATTTATCAGAGGGCACCCCCTGAAAAAAGAGAAAAAAAGGTCCCCTTAGGAGAGTTATCATAGTATACATGTTTCCCACTAGGAGATCATTGAGCATTTCGCTCTGAATTAGTGCACCCAGTGGCATTGCCTGGGAAATTTCTCTCTGGTCACAGTGCATTTTTTTGTGAAAGCAGTTTTTCTTGAACCCGGTATATTTTTTCAAGAGCAAATTTAAATAAACAACATTCAGCTATGAAATTCTGCTTCCTGTTTGGGAAAAACATGTCAGAAACTATTGTCATGTTGAACACAGCTTACAAGGACAGCACTATGGGAAAAATTCATGTGTATGGGTGATTTTCTCATTTCATAAAAGGTGAAATGTTGATTGATGGCAAACCTCATTCAATATCACCAACAGACCAAAGTCTGGACTCCTAGTACACTCGGAGTTTGTTCCACCAGGTCAGCATCTTAATCAAGCTTTCTCTTTCAAGGTTCTGAAAAGATAGCATAATGATGTGCAAGATAAAAGGCCTGATTTGTGGCAGATAGGGACTGGTTTTTTCATCAAGCCAATGTACCTGCTTAAGGAGCCATCAAGGCGCTCCAGGTTTTGGCAAAAAACTGTATGCCTTACTTACCTGAGCTTGTTCCATGTGACTTCTTTTTGTTTCTGAGAATGAAGAGGAACATGAAAGGAGAGCGATTTGATTACATGAAAGGGATGAAGAAAAAAACCAGGGAAGTGTTGGCAGATATCCAAACAGATGAGTTGGGAAAATGTTTCCAAGAACTGAAGCACAGATCTGACAAAGGGATTAAGTGTAATGGAGAGTACTTTGAAAGTGATAAGGCTGTCTTGTAAACAAATTTGAACACATAACTTTTAGGGAGAAAAAAACCTTGGGTTTTGGGGAAGTACCCAACCCCCATGTGTGTGTATGTGCATATATCACATAGCAAAAGAAAAAGCTGCCCCATAAATGAATGATATATATACAGAAAATATTTCAAAAGGGACATCCATCTTGAGAGTATAGATAGGTTAAAAAATACATGATGCAATCCTCTTCCCTTCTTTTCACTGTAAGCACACTGGGCCTTTGATCTGACTTGAGTCTCTTTAGCCTTATCTACAACTCAGTGGGAGAAGGCTTCTGCAGGAATTAAGTAGGGCAAGATGGCATGGGATAGTAATAACTGTTGCTATCTCACTTAATGTGGAATGTTTACATACCATTGATTTGGCCCAAACAGATGTGTAATGGAATTTCTGTATTTTATCTCCATTTTATTCTGCCATTTAACATATTGCTTACTTTTAAAGCTCTAAAAAGTTCACATCAGTGACAGAAACAGAATATTTTACAGAAACATTTCAAAAAGATGTTTTTTGAGTGCAAAGCTGAACCCCGAGTGATATAGCATTTGTGTGGAGAATGATAAGGGCAGTTTCCCTATTGTTCACACAGCAGGTTGTCATCTTTTTCTTCGTAATAGGGAAAGGTCTTCTCCTCAGCAATGTTGCATGAGGTTTTCAGTTACTTGGCAACAATAATAAGGAAGACACACACAGCAAAGAACCTATCATGAATATCATGAAAAACAGTAGTGCCTCAGCTGGTTTTAATGACTATATGGAGGCATTAAATTCCTTGCTTTCAAGAGTTAAACCAAGTGCATATGATCACAGCAAGCACTGGTATGTGCACCAGTTTGAAACATTTTACCTGTTGTATATGAATTAATGTGAATAAAAATGGTAAATAAATATGAGATACTCACCTGAAGAAAGAAGCAAAGCACACTTGGAATGCATAATATAGACCAGACACTGATTTTCCTCATTTAAATATCTCAATACTTATCTTTGGCATATCCTTATGATCACTGCAACTGATATCTACTGTGTGCAGTAGATACTGATGCTTAGAAATTAATAAATTAAAATGAGTTGATTGATTAAGAAACATTACCATTAATAAACAGATGATTAAAACCAACTAGGATATGAAGAAAACACAACATGAGATACAAACACTAATGAGTGAAACTAATTGCATTAAAAACAAATGACATAACCACATTGTAGGTGAGGGGCAAAAATATTCTAAATACCTGAAAAACAGTGTTTGAATTTTGTAAGAGTAAAGACAAGAATAACTATATAAAGCTAGGGAAATCTGATCAGTAAATGGTATTCTCTTGGATGCAAGATATTCAGAAACTGATTTGTGTATATACTATAATTGTAAAAATAAGCAAACCTTATTTTACCTAGTGAAAATTGGGCTCCTTGCTATCTGAGGGAAAAAATTACAAATAAAGATAAATAATCAAATTATCCCCATGGAATTGAATTAGAGTCTGAGCTGTTAGGTGAATATCAAGATATGTGTGTGTTTGGATATAAAAATAGAGATATAGAAAGTTAGTTTTGCAGTGGGTCACACATTACAAAATCAGCAGTTCAAACCTACCAGCCACTCCATGAGGGAAAAGTGAGGCTGTCTGCTTCTATAAATGTTTAAAGTCTTGCAAACCTAAGGGAACAGTTCTATTCTGTTTTATACAGCCTCTGTGTGTCAAAATTGACTCTAGTAGTGGACTTGGGTGGAGTTATCATTATGAAGCTTTATAGAGAAATAAATATACATGTAGGCACGGGTTGTCACTAGTATATCCCTTAGCGCTGTTCACCAAGAAGTCCTGAAAAATATGACTCTCTGATGTTGTTGGTTCCACTGAGTCAGTTCTAATAACAACTCTATATAGCAGGGGAGAATTGCCTCAGGTGACTATAGTCTGTATGGTTGCAGATCGCCAGGTCTTTCATCCTGCAGAGCTGCAGGATGGAGTCAAGCTGCCAACTTTTCAGGAAACAGCTGACAGCTTGAATATTATATCAAAAGGGAACATTTCAGGGCTGAGACATAGAAAATACAAGATGAGCCTAGACCATCCTTTGGAGCCTGAAGAAACACATAGAATTGTTCAAAATAAGGGAGTGAGGTGAAGGCCTATCAAAAGAACATCGCCCCCCAATCCCCCCCCAAAAAAAAACACCTATAGGCAAAACTTTGAGAAAGAAAATTTTAAGAGCATTGAATTATAATCCACATAATAAAATAAATACCCATGAGTCCATAACGATAATTGTGTAACAGAGAAGATATAGCGAGATTGTAATGATTGCATACTTAAAGAGGGGAGAAGAGAAAATCATAAGCAGATTAGAGACCTTAAACACAGAACAATAGAAATTATTCAATGTGGAACATTGAGGAAGAAGGAAAATGGCTGCAAACTCATGACAAAATCTTTCAAAAGCTATGGGGAAGCATCAAAAAGCCCGCTATATTTAAATAATCCAAAGGCGGAGAGGAAGGGGTGGTGGTACAGAAAGAACCTTTGAAGCAATAATGAATGAGAATGTTCCAGTTTTGATGGAAATTATTATCCCACAGGCACAAGTCAAAAGAGCACCAAGTACAAGGCATCCTAAGAAACTGATATTAAGGCATAGTGTCAGGATGAACTGTTTCAAGTTAGTCATAAAGAGAAAATACTTTAAAGGACCAAGAAAAATTATCTTCAGACAATAAAGCATATATCAGCCATATGCAGAAAACATTGCAAGCCAAAAGAGAATAGATCAATGTGTTGGAATTACTGAAAAGGAAAGAAGGCTATCAGCCTAAAATTCTACAGCCAGTTGTGGTGAAAGGAAATTGCCATGGTATGACTCTTCCATCCACAGTCTTTGTAATTCCCACTCAGTGCCTGCTATCATGCAAATAAGGTGTAGAGGACTCTAATTCAGGGATTAATCCATTTTTCCCATTTCTCTGGATGAGAGGGAGACATTGCAGAAGCAGGGAAAAGGAAAAGAAGAGCCATCCATGAAGCCAGTGATTGATGCGGGCCTTAAACAGCAGAGGCACAGAGATGCCAAGGCACCAAGCAGAGACCACAAGAAAGAGCACAGGCATTGCATTGAAGCCATGAGGTAGAAACGAGGAGCAACAAGACTGAGAAGCCAATGGGATAAGGCAAATGTCATGAGGCCATAAGGCTACAAGGCTGAGGTCCAGAAAGAAAAACTTGGATACTGGCATAAGAAAGCCACTGCTGTGAACAAAATGTTATATTCTTAATGTTTTCTGTGAAAGTGACATAATCTACAGTCAACTTGAAGAATGAGTAGTGTCTAGACTAGACTGTCAATCAGGTCATAGCCAGTAATTTTTCTGTATGGGGATGGCCTGCTCCTGAGGATTCTGGGAATTCCTCTCTTCCTCCTTGGAGGCGGGAGACACTCTGCTACACATTCCTGTTGGCAATACACATGAAGCTCCACTGATGGAGTCAGAGACCTGAAGCTGGAGGAGCCATAAGGTGATCCAAACCGTAACTGAGATGCTGTCATCACCACTGGATCCAGAAGACTTTCCACCCACTCACCTATGATTTTCCTGCATTTTGCATAATTGGATGTGTTGGGTGAGTCTGAATAGGAATTTGTCGACTGGTATTGGTCTTATGAGCTTATATGGGACTTATGGACTTGATCCGAACTGAGCTGGGATGTTTTCTTAATAAACATTTACTCTTTATATAAAGTTTTTTCTTATACACACATGAATGTCTATGAATTTGTTTTTCTAGTCTACCTGAACTTGCACACTTTCTGATCCTGACATATGGTAACCTGTTAACTTGCCTAATAAACCCCAATAATCATGAACATTGTCTGGAAGTTCTCTGTAGCTGCTACAACTGATTATCGAATATAACAGAGAAATAGAGTGCAGTAGGAGGAATGGTTGATAAAAGAAGGGTGGAGAGGGGACCCAGGTCTCACCTCTGTCTTAAGGCAATCAGACTTGGGCTGGTGTGGAGCTGGATGCTCCTCCTCTCCACTGATGCCAGAGCAGGTGAGATGTGGCCCTCCTGCCATTCCCTTTCCAGTGAATGCATTTTTCTCAAACAAAGGCAAAATGACCAATTTTTTTTCAGGAAGAAAACCTGAAAGCCTTCATCACCAATAGATGCACAGGACTGGAAATGCTAAGAAAAGTCCTCCAGGCATAAGGAAATTATACCAGATGGATTGCTCATCTACGCAAAGAAAAAAGCACCGAGAATGAGAAATTCATAGATAATTTTTTAATTCCCTCTTATTGTCATGTATTTAAAATGTAATTGACTCTTTAAACTAAAAATAATGGCAAGGTACTGTGGGGTTTATTACCTGTGTAGAAGTAAGCTATGTGACAATAGCCAGGAGAAGAGAAAAAGGAGTGGACCCTTCTTTCTTTGCTTTCTGACTTTCATGAATGCCAAAGGGCAGGAGCAGCTTTTTCTTCTCTGTACCTGAGGCTTAATGACTAGGCAAGCCAGCAAATGCCAGGTATTTAAGGAAACACTCATCACTTAAAGTGTGAACTCAAGGTGATTAGAGGTGGTGCTGTGAACAACAAACACAAATTACTCTTCTCTGTTCCTTGAAGCGCAAACTCAAATAAGAAGCATACTTGTGGGATTAAAGGGTGCTAAGCTACACAGCTTTGGGTGAAGTTGCCGAGATCAAGCAATTGACTGTCAGTCAAGGAGATTGATTATATATCCTTTGGGGAGAGAGTCAAAGTAAAGTGAGCGAAGCCCCCCACAATTGCTGAAAGAGTGTTTACATGAGATAATATGATTTTCGAAAGAAGGAAACATGGGTAATGCGGCAGAGAAGGTCCATCACATTTAGATGCTAAAAGTCATCACCAAAGAAAGGTAGCTGCAGAGGTCTCTTTCTTGGGGGAGAGTTTGAAATCAGGATATGAAGGGGACAGAGGAAGAGATCGAGGTGACCAAGAAGGAAGAGCCTGCGCAAAGGTCTAAGAAGGATGGTGGATTTGTGAGAATGTAGCGAGGTCTGTGTTGCTGAGAGAGGTTGGATGATTGGATAGAAAGACGCATGCTTTGGCAGGTCCTGGTGGGGATGGGGTGTGCCAAGAGGAGTTGGAGAAACAAGAAGTGAGATGGCAAGGTATACTGGGAATAGAGGTTGCTGGCATATATGTTGGTAGAGCTGGAAAGACAACTAACAAAAACAGGATACTGTGTATTGAGCAGAATGCCTATGCAGGAGCATGGTGACATCCATGTGAAAGGTCTTCTAGGACTGAACTCTCCCAGAATGCTCAGAGAGAACTCAAGTATTGTGTGAGCATTTGGGATTCACCACCATGAGAGGAGGACAAGGACAGGGCAATAGTTTCCCCCTCTTTATCTAGATTTGTAGCCCTTCCAATTATGGATTGAATTTTGGAGGATGATTCCCACAGGAATAAGATATCTCACATTTAAAATATTGACAACCACTGTAAATAATAGTTAGAGATAAGATGTTTAAGAAATCCTGGCCTCCAGGGAACTGTGCTGTTGGAACTTCATTTCCTCCTTCATGAACTCTATAAATTTCTCTCTCCAGGTCCTCCTGAAATGCTCCAGGAGTGCAGCATGTCATACCTGGATCCAGGGTGACCAGTCATTCCAATCCCAGTAAAGGGAACTTTTTTATGCCATTTCAGAATTTTAAAGCATTTCAAGAGAAATTCAGCTACTCAAATGATCACTTCTGAAATCCTGCTTTCCATCAGTGAAGAATTCAATTGATTTTCTACTCAATCTAATTAGGAAACCACCATTATCACCACTAAAAACCTGCTGGAACAGTGTTCTTTACAGGAAAAGAAAAACTCATCTTTTTGTTTTTCTCACTGAGAGTTTGTTGGTTTTGACTGCTGATGTTACAGTTAGTAGTGCAACATTTACATAAAATCACCATTGAATCCCCTGCCACCTAGTGATTTCTGATTCATAGGGACCCTCCAACAGGGTTTTTGAGGCTGTCAAACTTGACAGGACCGGACGGCCTCATCTTTGTTCTGAGGAGTGGCTGGTGGATTTAAACGACAATCTTGCCGCCCAACGTTCACCTGACTACAGAAGCCAATCTCACGGTCATTGAGTAGATGTCAACTCATAGAGAACCTAAAGGACTGAGTGGAAGAATGGATGGCTTCCAGCTTCTGACCTTGCTGTTAGCAGCCTTACACACAATCACTTGGCCACCGGGGCTCCTGGCAGTACCAACAGAGCTCTTTAATTCAAAAATAGAGAAGTCCAAATCCCACAAATAAGAGAAAGAACAGCTACTTCCATATATTAATTTGTGAGACTATGAACTGGTACAACAGCATTAAAACAGAATTTCAGCAATATTTATCACCATTTGCAGTGATCACATTACTTCTGGGTTAATCTAGTTTGTATGAGTCTATGCCTTTCCTGGTGGCACTGTTTGGGAAGCATTGACCTGCTTATCTTAAGCTCAGCAGTTCAAACTGCTTTAGAGCTTAAACTCTGAGCACTAGGCTTGTGGAAGGCTGCTGTTACAACAAAGCCCCCAAATTCATTTCACATCCACATAGATTCAGGCCTCATTTGGTTCTCACTGACCTCGGGCCAGCCACGTATGTAGCACTGGCAGAGTGGGTTTCAGGGTGGATTACTCCCACTCTTCTGGCCATTCCAGGGAAGGGCGGTCTAGCTCTGAGAGACTTGCCCAGGTGTGCCCCGGATGGAATTTGGGATGCCAAAGTTTGTATAGTTATGAATCATATCCTGACTGCCTTACTCACAGGACCTTGAACCAGTCTGTACATTTTTCTATCTAAAATAGTATCCATGACCTAATTACAGCCAAATTCCTGCTTCTGTTGTCCCACCTGCAATTGTGATGTATTGATCTACCATCAATCATGCAGTTGTGACCACTTCCCTTGTACCGCCATGTTTATTTCAAGCAGCCGAGGTTCTGTAAATCTTTGTTTGGCAGGATGACCATATGCTGATAGTCTCCCTCATCCAGATGTATTGTCTGTCTTGGTTTTTTATTCGTCCTGTTCAAGACTGAATGAATCTGGGGTCTCTTTTCTCCTCTAGAACAAAATCTGCCAACTATTTCGAAGAAGAAAGATGAGACTAACCCTTCCTGTAAATATTTACAACTTAGAACTCCTATATAAGGTCACAATGGATCATAATTGACTCCATGGCAGTGAGTTTGGGTTTTAAGCCTTTCCTGTCAGAACACAAGCATACTTATCCATGAGGAGTGGCTTCAAAACACCAATCTTCTGTCCATCAGTCCGATCCTAAACACCCTGGGCTACTAGGGCTCTTTGGAAGGTAGCATTCTGTCCTTCAAATGTCTTCAAGTGACAACCATGGCTTCTGTTGGCATTCCAGTCACAAGGATAGTCCTATGAAGCTGCCTATTGTCCAGAGGACTAGAAACATAGTCTCCACTAGGAACCAGCAATGATTGCAGAAGTGGCTGAGCACTTCGCTCTCTTTGAGGACCTGTACGTGGTAGGTAATCCACAAAGCGCAACAGAGAGCTATGCATTGAGCTGCTAACTGCCAGATCCGCACCCACCAACTGTACTGTTAGAGAAAAGCAAGGCAGGCATTCTACTCCTGCAAAGATGGAAAGTTTCCTAAGTCCAGAGGGACAGTTCTACCCTGTTCCCATATTCTCAGAGCTATGAATTTGATTCTGACTCACAATGTGACTCTCTAAGAGGAGGTAGAACTGCCCTGCGGATTCCCAAGACTGCAAATGTGTAAAGGAGTAAAAAGTCTCGTCTTTCTCCCACGGAGTGGCTAGTGATTTCAAACTGCTGGCCGCGTGGCTAACAACCCCATGTGTAACCTCCTAGGCTACCAGAGCTCCATTCCTCTGCCCTATAGAGTCAATCTGCGTTGGAATTGGCTGAATGGCATATAATTTGCTATTCTAAGTTTTAGAATAAGGTCCTTTAATTCGTGGATGAGTGCCTGAGAAAGCCACAACTGCCTCGCAATTTTTCTTCTTTTTTTTTTTTTTAAATCCCTAAAAGGAGCCCAGGTGGCACAGTGGATTTTGGTTCCAGCTGCTAGCCATCAGGTCAGCAGTTTGAGCTCACCAGTCACTCCATGGGAGAAATATGAGGCTTTCTGTTCCCTTAATGATTTACAGACTCATAGACCCAAAAGAGCAGTTGTACCGTTCAATGGAGTCACCGAGAGTCAGAATAGTCTTGATGGTAGAAAATTGAGTTTAGTTTGGTATATACTATGTGACGGGGTTTCAAATATCAAATCACATCGGTTTTCAAAATCCATCAAACCCACTGCAATTGAGTTAATTTTGACATAAAGGGACTCCCTATAGAATTCCAGAAACTGTAAATCTTTTTTTTTAAGGCATCACTGCCCTCAGGTGGTGGGAGTAGGAGGCCCAGCCTTTGCTCCTGGGAGCCGGAATTGAACCTCCATCCCAGTGGGCCGCAGTCCCGCGCACAACCACTACGCCACCGGGGCTCAGCCGAGACTGTAAATCTTTACAGGAACGGAGAGCATCATCTTTGTGGCATGGAGTAACTAGGGGGTTGGAGTCACTGAGCAAATAGCTAGTAATTCAATGTCTACTAGCAGCTCATGGCACCACAAATCAAAAGAACGCTGTAAATGTCTACAGGGGGATTCAGCTTTCTTTATTCGATAATGCATTTCTGCACTGATCTTTGCAATGACCTCTATCACCTCAAAAATTTATGAACAATTACACGAAAAGGTTTCTTTTTCATGAAAGAAGGACAGCGGTGAGGGATGGGACAGGTACGGAGAAGCTGTGGGCAATTGGATGCTCTAAGTCAAGGGAAAGGCAAGGGATTCTGGGCTACCTATTGCACTGGGAGCAAAGCGCAGTTATCCGAAGAGACAGGTTGAAGGATGCAGGATGTAGCATTAGACGGGATTTCTCATTGCATAGGGGGGTGTTGTGGGGAGATGTGAGGAGGATGCATTCATGTGGGACAATTCTGGGTCTGGACCCATGCACTAGCACTTAGGCAGGACTAGAACAGTAGGATACAGGGGATACGGGCAGAAGGGATGTTTCTGAGCGAATGAAGCCCACAGATCATTCCAAACATGGCCAGTTTCCACTTTTGCCTTTCTTTGATAAACTAAATTCTATTAAGATGGGCACAGCCTCCTTTACATCACAAAAGAGACATTTTGAAGCAGTAAGAAGAAAAGTGAGAGAAGAGATTTAAAAAAAAAAAAGGGCTGCCTGCGACTGGTAAGAGTGGAACAGTGTGTGCTATAAAGGAAATCAGAAGAGCGGTCTAATGTTAGTCATGTGGACTCACATACATGACAAACTCCAAGAGCCTCAGGGTCTACATTTATGGAGTGTGTTTGATATGTACTGTCTGCAAAGATTATTGTGGTGCATATAAAGCAGCTGGCACTACGTCTGTCATCCATTGAGACATCAACGAGTGCCTGTTATTACTATGATCATTTTGACCCTAGACAATACCCTCCAATATGCTGAGATTTCTTTTTTTTCTTTCTTTTTTAAATCTAGAAAATATCAGAGAATAATGCAGTGCTGTAGGTTAAGGAAACTTCTGTAATTCCCCACCCCTTAGAGAATATCTTCTTTCGTGTGGCTGTTGGGGAGTTCTCCCTATCTAGATAGAATTCAGAATCCCTAGCATGTGTGCCAAGGACCAGCTTCTTCCTTTGCTCTGCCCCGGCCAGCTGTCTTCAGATGAAAACCACGCCTGTTCTCATTTCCGTCACCCTCGACAAATATCTATCTCACGTAGAGTTTGCCCAATAATGTCAGTCAATTTCAGTAACTAATTGTTTCATGGAGTGGATTCTGGACTTCCTCTGCCAGGGCAAAAGAATGTCAGCTGTTGAGCATCTCACTTCAAAAGAATGTTACTCTTGTTTCTCAGAAATATAATAGTGATGATGAGCATTAAAAAAAAAACAATCAGTCCATGTATTCAAGTGCACTGGAACAAGAGCACAGACTGCCTCCCAATCTTGTCCATGGAAAGTTAATTGCTAACCCTAAACTAACTACTAAAACCAGTTCTCTCACAGGCTTGGTGTTTAAGCTGGCCCATGGGCATTCCCACCCACCTCCGCCTCATTTTATCCTCCCCCAACTTAATTTAATATTAACTAACGCTGAAGAGCTTAGTTTTCTAAAGTCTCAAACTGCCTCCCCTAGGGCATTTACACTTGACTGCTCTCATCTGAAACCACCCCCACCTCATCACCTCTTGACTTCTTTCTGCCTGGAGCATTTCTAGTCATTTTTCTTCTCTGGCCTCTTTTCATGGTCTCCAAAGTTCTGTGACCAGGGGTTGGGGCCTTGTTCATTTTATTATTTTGAGTACTACCAAGGAATTTTCCAAAGAACAAATGGTCAATTAATGTTTAAAAAATAAATGACTCAATGTGCCAGAAGTCTACTTTATTGTATTTCTTTAAAGTTTACAGAACAATAGAAGAAAAATTAGAAGATCAGAATTAAACTCTTTGAGTATAACTTCTTTGCTTTCTGTTTCTTAATGACAACAATGCTGTTGCCTATTTCTCTTACATTTCTAAGGCCTATGCCTATTTCAATCTCATCTTCGTATGTGCCAGAACACAACATGCAATAAAAGGTTTCCTGGTTTGTCTTGTAAAAGGGCAAACAATCTTACTCTTAAACCCCAGAGGCAGCAAGCAGTAAATGTGCAGCCAATATCATTCATACACTTAGATTATGAAGTTAAGGAAAACTTTGGTGGTTGTTTTTTGAAAAACAGAAATATTTGAAAATTTTCAACAACAAAAGTTAAATCTATAAAGTACTCATGCAGAACAGGTACAAAGATATAATAGGCATGATTCCCTCTAGACCCATTTCAACACCCCCACTCCTTAGAAAGTTGACTGATTACTTAAAACACAAAGTGAAGAAACAGTCTTGAACTTCACTGGGAGTGGAAATAGCTGCCCGGAACCAAGGGGTGTACACTGGGTATAGCATTAGTACGAACCAGTGCTGCAAATCTGGATCGGGCTCTCTCTTCCTCATCTCTCAAAGCCTCTTCATACCAGGCTGGGAAGGCGCTGGGCACGGTATCATGGACCCTGGCCAAAAACTCCAGGACTTCCATCTTGCTGGTTTCAGCAAGGGCTCTAGGGCCCCACAGGAATTCGTAGCATGGAGGCTCGCTGTTGGGCACCTGCCGGTACTCCAGGTACTTTTCTTGCACCAAATCGTTGGTGATGAGCTTCCTGGGCTCCCCGTAGATGAAATGCTTCTTCCCTGCATAGATCCCCATCACATTAAGCACTTCCCAGATAATATCCTCGGTGGCGCTGTTGCCCTTCATGAAGATCACACATAGCACGGTCATCAGAAGGCCGGCCTTGGGTAAGATTTCCTCACAAGTAGTGTTTCTCTCACGGTGGAGTCGTATCTTGCTGAACAGGGCATAGCAGTGCCTGGTGCTATCGATTTCCTTCACATCAATGCCAAAGGCGAGCACCATGAGCTCCGTGGTTCTTCGGAGGATCTCGTGGAAATGATCTCGATGCTTTTTGATGACATACTTGAGCATGTCTTCCTTTGTTATGGTTTCTTTCATCTTATACTTGCGCAGCAAGAACTGAACCAGCAAAATCGCCTTCTGGTCGAGAGGGGTCCTCTGCGGGGCAAAACTGAGAGATGAGACCCCTAAAATGCTTGTCATTTTGTCATCAAACTGGCAGGGCCCTCTCTCTGCTCTTTCCGCTGCAGCCTCTGCAAAAGCTGTGGTGATGGAAAAGGCTTTGGGCGGGCCCTGGTGAATGCTGCGTGACCCAGCAGTAAGTGCCCTCTGGGAAGTAGCCCCCAAAACTGGAGAAGTGAAGGGGCACCCTTCCTCCTCAACCGCAGCGGCCTGACCATCCTTGAGACCCGGGGGGTCACCGCGAGTCAGGCGGCGTTTCTCCCTGGCGCGCAGCTTACTTTTATGACCACGAGGCATGGCGATTCCGCTCAGGGAAAGCAGGCACAGCAGTGTGAGCAGCAGGGCAAGGAATGCGAGTCCACTGGCGAAGGGAGACTGAGAGACTCTGTGCTCCTTCTGCTTTAACAAAGGCCACCAACGCAGTTTCCTGGAAGGCACGTCTCTAACAACCCATAAGAATCCTGTTCTCCAGATCAGTCTGTCCC
Organism: Nesogale talazaci; assembly: GCA_004026705.1. Taxonomy (NCBI): domain Eukaryota; kingdom Metazoa; phylum Chordata; class Mammalia; order Afrosoricida; family Tenrecidae; genus Nesogale; species Nesogale talazaci. The sequence goes on from PVJH01011325.1 coordinate 29,200, forward strand.
TTGAGAACGCTGTGAAGGAAGTTAAATTATGCCTTGGGCTTCAGCCTGCTATCCCTGCCTGCGGCTTCATGGGACAACTAGCTGAGCCAAGTCTGGGCAGGCCTCGCTCCTTGGGGTCCTCTCTGTTCCCTACATTCAGGATCATGAAGTCAACTCCTGAGCCCCCTCCCCACTGGTGCACCTAAAGGAACATCCTTATTTCAAGCCCAGGGAGATGCAATTCCAGCTGCGACCCCCTGAATTGACACAGGAGAAAGATTCTGACTCCAAATTTCTCCCAGATGATTTCAGTCATGACTCATTAAAAGCCCATTAAGCTCTGGCCCCCACAACCCTAAGACCCCTGGATGAAAAAAGGAGAATCCCCAGCTTAACAGCTCTGCCTGGGACCTACGAAGTTGGTCCTTAGCAGTACGGCTCTGTGCCTGCTGGCTGTCCTTGATAGGATACGCATCCCCCCACCAGGGCCCCCTTTTGGACTCCATGTCGTGACTGGGTGTTCTCGAGAGCTCGGCTGACCTGAGACCACCCTCTCTGATCAAGAACTGTATTCTCTGGGGATACAAAGCAAAATTGAAGAGCAGGCCACAGGCCTCCCATCTTGTATGGAGGATTGTGGAGTGGGTCGGGCGGGGATCCTAGGGAGGCAGCAGTCGTGAGGAAGGAGGAGGGCATTTATAAAGCATTTCTCATGACGGTCTTCATTTTGACTCTCAGCCCATGCTTTGGCCCTCTCCCCTCCAGCAAGCTGTGGGCATATTCTTCAGATCATGGGTGGGATCTCCCTGAGACTCTTGAAGTAGAACTTCGAGGGGCATTTCCTTCAGAGTGCTCCATCCTGACCATTCTGGGGATGGCAGAGGGCAGGGGTCTATGGGGATTTCCTGCAGCAGAGAATGGGTCAGTGTCTCAGGCTAAATGGGAACCCTGAAACCCAGGGTAGGTGAGCAAAGACAGGTGGCCTGGGCTGTCAGAGAAAACACACACTGACCTATACAGTGTGATCAACAGCCAAACTTACAATTTGGGAGTCCTGTAGAGATCTGCTTTCTAAGAAGAAGCGGTCCCATATAGTTTGAGGGTACTGTTTTAACATTGCTCAGTTCAGTAACCTACCTTTCATTTTTTTTTACCTTCATTAATAGTAAGAAATATAGTGACATCTACCAAGTGTTTTTGTGTGCATGTGTTTTACTCCCGCTAGGTATAGTTCACGCTTTTTTCATTCTGTATACTTAATTATGATATTTTGAAAAGGTAGTCCTCACCTTCAAAACAAACCTTCAGGTAGTTATTAGCACAGCCTTCGGAGTGATCTTGCCTCAACTAAGCAAACTTTGGTACCATCCTGTTCTCCCCCGGTGGTATTGACACTCATGTTCTGGGGCGCTTCTGTAGTGAAAGAGTGGGAGCTGCCCTAAGGCCAAGAGTCAGGGGCAGGACTTCCTTTTCACTGTTTCTACATGTTCAGGTTTATCCCAACCTGAGGACATGCTCCACATGCCCACACAGAAAAACAGGTTCAACATAGAGTGAGGCTCTCCTGGAGGTTTCTAATTTGGTTGTTTCACCTCTACAGCTTCTCTGGGGTTGATTTCAGGAAACAGCAGCCCTTGTCTGGTTGCCACCATGATCGCGACAGGCAAGGTACCAAATGTATAAATGATGTAAGGAGAATAGTTTTCTGAAAGAATGACACAGGGATGTGTCTGACTCCCACTGCCTTTACAAGGGTGGAGGAAAGACAACCTCAACACCAGTCCCATGATGGTGGAGTCAGACATGCCTCCACATTCCAGTCTTTTGTTTTTTAAACCAATTTGGATTCTAACCATCCCTCCCAGGATATGCTACTTAAATGCTGAGTTCAATACCTAATTGCAGAGGTCACACAGAACTCACAGATTATACTCATGGTTATAAGGTTTATTAGCAAAATTGAAAGTCTACATTTCAGGGTCGAAAATGCTCAGTATACAGTTCTTCTGGTTAGAAGCACCTTTTCTCCACTGTGCCCACAAGCAAGCCTTTCTCTGGTCCTCAGTCTGTCAGTTATATAACTCCTTGACTCTGCCATGCTGACATTGTCACAAAGCTTCTTTAGTGCTGCCAAGATATGCCCAAAGGACACTCCACCCTGCCCACTACCTCAACTCAAAGATGCATGGCTCTAGCTACATGGAACAGCAATGTAACTAGCCCGAATTACATGTCTAGGTGCACCCTACCCTACCATCAAGATTCCTGCCTAAAGGTGTTCAGTGTTATTTTCTCCATGACTGGGTTGGAAAGCCTGGTACTCTTGTCTCATATCAAGGCACGTATCCTAATAAGAAGTTATGTGTAAGTGCTCTGTTTTAGAGGTATCTTGGAATGGCTTCTCGGTCTTTTGGCTAAGATCAAGTATAGAAGTATCTTTGTTTAGCAGCATGCCTGTTAAATTCAGTTTAATCATTTCCCATCTTTTTGTATAGTCTCCATAAGGTTTTTTATAATTTATGTATGTTACCAATTAATTTTTCCCTGATAATGTTGTTTGAACCTGTAATAACTTATCAGGGAGAAGGTTTAGGGGACTTGGAGAGCAAACAATGAATATGGGAGGAAAAGGGTACACTATAACTGATTGACATGATGTATATACAAATGATAAGCTATTACATCAGTTATTGTGTCTATATGTCCACTCTTTCTGTGTTTCATAAACTGGGACACATAAGAAAAACCAAAAAAATTGAAAAAAAAAGAAGAAAGAAAAAAACTGCTGATGATATTAAAATAGACCAGAGAGATATTTTCTCTTAAGGAACACACATGAAATATTCAAACCTAAAGCAAACTTAGAATGACTCAAGAAGGAGGTCAACTGACCAGGCATCATATTATACTGTAGTTTCACCCACCATAATGAACTTGACAATAATCTATAATAGTAAGGTGACTATCATCCTTTGACTGTGACCAGAAGGCATCTGCCAGGAGTTTAATCTGAATGGGTACTCTGCAAATGGATGTGAGACTCCCATTGTCCTCCATAGCCTTCTACAAATTAATTGTTCCGAAGTTAAGCTCTGATACCTTTCTCTTCATGGTGTTTGGGGTCTTAGTTGACTTCTCACTTGGATGGACTGTGGAGAGTGCAAATGTTATGTTTCTGGTTGGGGATTATTTTAGCACATTTTCTATATTTGTGTCCTAATGGTGATTTCCTTGATGTATATGCAAAGGAAAGGTTAACTTTTAGTAAATGGGTGAGATTGTTTCATAATGAGAAAAAATTAAAAGTTGTTTCTCTTGTTATTTTCTTTTATTTGTCTTTGTTAACACTGGTCCAGAGGTATACTGAATATTTCCAATAGAAGAGGCATTATATCTGTGTGTCTTTCTTTTCAGCGAAGCTGGTAGTTATAGAAGATAATTACTTTTTTTATTCATTCATTAGGAGGTGAAAGATGACAGTTCTCATGTCTACCATTTCTTCAGGGATTTTTAGCTGAAGTATTTATATAGATTAAGTCATCCATTCTTGGTTTCATCGAGGTAATTGTAAAATGTATTTGTGGTGTTCTTTTATATTAAATGTTTTCTGCATCTCTAACATGAACAATGCTATTTCTCTAACTTCACTTCTTTCTCCTTTTTATAGCTAATGATATCAACTTTTTTACTTTGCAAATAATTTTTAAGAACTGACTTTGATTTTTTTGGTTGTGCTATGATCCTCATCCTTATTTTCATATTATCTTTTTTTCTTACCTTTGCTTCTTTAGGCTTAATATGTATTCATTTTCCAACTTCTTGGATGCTTGCATGTGTTAAATGTTTGCTTCCTAATAGACCTGCAGGAATAAGGAACATTGGCCATTGGACCATATAAAGTCCATGAAATCAACACACCTCACCAAAAAGAAGCAGTTCCAGTCATATGTTAGGAGTAACTTAATCAAACGTTTCACCTGTATGGCTCACGAATGATGTTATAAGTATCCAAATGTCCCTTGGCAGAAAAAAAGGTTCCACACTCCTGATTTAAGACAACAATTGTCCTTCTGAATATTTCTCAGATTATAATTATCATGTAGTTCTGCAGAGCTCTGTGTACATGCTTGAAAACTTTACAACTTGTCTACATAGTAGTTGTCCAGATTTAAGGAAAGCAGTAAGTACAGTTATAATAGTCAGCTATAACCGTAACAGTCACTGATGATTGAGGTAAAATAAATGTACATCTTTAGCTCAGAGGAACTTTAGAGCTATACATTTATTATGCAAAAATTAAGAAGTCACTTAAGGAAGGGTCAGAAACCTTAGCTATTAGTAGCACAATGAAATGGTTCTCACCCCTACAATTGAAAGACACAGAGAAGAGGTTGTGCTACTAGAGTCAGAAGGATCAGGAACCATTGTGCGCCAACTTTATGGGCACCATAGAGAGGATATAAACATTGAAGGGAAACCCAACTGCCCCCAAAAAGGAAGCTGCACAGTGAAAGGATGAGATGTGGAACTGAAGACAAGCAGGATCTACAAGCAAGAAGAAACTATGCCTGATTTGATACAGAGAAGTGTCTTATCAAAATCATTCATATTTTCTCATGACAAAATAATGCTAACAGGATAAATAAAATACAGCTAAAGGAACACTAAATAAATGCTATATTACCTTTTGTTTTCAAATTGTGGTAGTCAACAAAAATTACTGGTTCCACATTACATAGGCGTGTAGCCAGGGTGGTGAAACTTCACCTCAAGTACATAGGACATGTCAGGAGAGATCATGAGGAGGGGACGTCGCTCTTGTTAATGCAGAGGGGCAGCAAAAAAGAGGAAGGTCCCTGGCAAGATGCATTGACAGAGTAGTTACTACAAAGGGCTCAAATGTAAGAGCAACTGCAAAAATGGCAGTGTTTCATGCTGTTGGACAAGGGGCTCAACACAGAAATACCTATGAAGAACAGCATCCAACATTTTAATAAAAGTATAGAATAGTACTGTAATGGGAATCAGAAAAAATAACAGGGATCAGGACTAAAAATAATACAGAAAGCTGACAAAGGAATAGATCATTAAACTGTGTATGGTGAAAATCTAAAAAAGAACTTTTTCAGTCAAAATAATTTGAAATTGCTTGGTATAAAATCAATATATAAAACAAGCTTTATTTCTATAGTACCAAGAAACCGGAAATGAAAATAAAATACATCGTATATGTTATCTTAAAAAAACACCATGTGTTTTAGAAAGACTCTCATAAAAGTTCAATAACTATGGAAACAATATGAGTTTTGTAATTTTGAGTAATTGACAATAATTAACTAAACAGTGTAGGTTCGTGGATTGGAAGTTAAATATGGTCAATAGTCTCACTTTCTTCATCTTCAAGGTATGGAAACTCTGCAAGCACAATAAAAAAACTCAGTAGGCTTTTTGTGTGAATGTGACACCAAAGAGTGGGTGAAGGGAGATGTCGGACAGTATAAGATATGACAAAATAATAATAATTTATAAATTATGAAGGGTGAGGAAGGGAGAGGGCAGCTGGAAGGGAGGGTAAAAGTGAGGAGCTGACACCAAAGGCTCAGGTAGAAAGCCAATGTTTGAGAATGATGAAGGCAACCTATATACAAATGTGCTTGACACAATGGATGGACCTCTGGATTGTGATAAGATTTGTACGAGCCCCCAAGAAAATGATTTTTAAAAAACAAGCTCCTGAGAAATTAAAAGAAAAATATAATAGAATTTTTCCCAGAAATTTTCTGAGTATATGTGCAAAACATGGCAAACTGATTTTTAAAAGAAATAAATTCACATGGAAGTGGCTAAATAGTCACAAAGGATGGATCGTGATGAGTTGTATGAGATGCCAATAAAATGATTTTTTTAAGAAAGAAGAAAGACGTAGAATAAAAAAGCACAGCATACCAAAAATATATGGGATGTGGCAAAAGCTGTGCTCAAATGTAAATATGTAACTGCAGATATCTGTATCTAAAAATAAAAGGTATATCGAATAAGTAATCTGACTTTACATCTAAACTGATGTAAATTTTCCTATATAATAGGAAAATTATGGAGAGGATTAATTAAACCAGAAAATGGTTCTTTGGAAAAACCCCAAAATATGACCTATGTTTAACCAGAATTACTAAGAAAAGAAAAAGCCAAAAATAGAACTGCCTCACAGGGTTTCTAAGACGGTCAATCTTTATAGAAGTCGGCAGACTCTTCTTTCTCCCATGGAACGTCTGGTTGCTTTGAACTGTTAACCTGTGGTTAGCAACCTGACACTCAAACCGCTGCACTATCAGGGCTCCAGAAGAGAAGAAGAAACAACTAACTCAATAAAATTACAAATCAAGTGGCACATTAATATTGAATTTAATGTAGAAATTTAATTTAAATCAGAAATTTAAAACATCATAAAATAATACGATGACTACACGATCTAAATGAAATAGGTAAATTGTGAAATATCTGAAATTTACAGACGTTAACTCAAGGAGAAATAGGAAATATTCAAGTCCAAAGCTTGCATCAGTAAGGCAAAAACTCCAAACAAAGAAAGCATCAAGGCTTGACAGTGTTACTGATTAATTCTACCAAATATCTAAGGAGAAAGTAACACTAATTCTTTAAAAATACTTTCAGCACATTCTATGAGGCAAGCATTACTCTGAGACCAAACTAAGAAAAAGGTGCCACAACTTTAAAAATTCATAGACCTTGTGAATATAGATGCAGCAACCTTAACAAAATACTAGAAAATTCTATAAAATAATTGTATGCCCATGCAGGAGAAATTTATCCCAGTAATGCAAGCGTGCTTCAACATATATAAAACAAAAGGAAAAACAATTATCTCAACAGATTCAGAAAATGCATTTGACAAAATCCAATACATTTTCATGACACAAACATCCAGCAAAATAGAAATCTAACGGAAATTCTCCAATATATTAAAAGCATTTATTACACAGACAAAAAAATCCACAGGTAACATCATACACAAAGGTGAAAAGCTAAAACCTTTCCTCCTGAGACCAAGATCAAGACGAAGATGACCAATTTTACCAGTGTTATTCAGGGAAGAAGAATTAAGTATGAACAATGTAAAGAAAAGCATCCAGAAAGGAAGCAAAGAGAGAAAACGATCATTGTTCACAAATGTGTTCTGGATGCAAATTTCCTGCTATATACAGAACACACCTACAAGCAGAAAATCTCCTAGGCTTAACGAAGAAATTCAATAAAATCTGCAGGGTAGGCGATCAACAGACAATAGTTAGTTACAAGGATCTACATATATCCTTCTCTCTGGGGGACAGACAACAGAAAAGTGGATGAAGGGAGATGCTGGAAAGTACAAGATATGACTAAACAATAAAAATTTATAAATTATCAAGGGTATATGTGCTACAGGGTAGCAGGGAAGGAGGGAGAAAAATAAGCAGCTGATACCAAGGGCTGAAGTAGAAAGCAAATATTTTGAGAGTGATGAGGGCAACAAATATATGAATATGCTTGACATATAATGGATGCATGTGTTGATTGTGATAAGTGTTGCATGAGCCCCCAATAAAATAATTTTTAAAAACCACCTGTTAAAAATTTTTGGTACTTTCCACCTTCCACCAAAGATCTCTCTGATAATAGCTACGATATCCATTCTACATTCTCTTCTGAATGCTATGCTGGGGAAAAGAACAATAAATTTATGCTAGAAGATGAAATTATTTTCCACTGAAAAAATGAAAACTATTCCTGAAAGAAATTAAAGGTACTCTAAGCAAATTAAAAGATATTCAATGTTCATGAAGTAGAAGACTTCATGTTGTTAAAATGTCAATGCTTCCTAAAGCAATCTACAGATTCAGTGAAGCAAAAGCCCAAAGGCCCTTGTTGCAGAAGCAATATTGAAAAGGGAAAACTACGTGGGAGGAATCACACTTCTCTCTTTGAATTTTTACTACAAGCCTACAGAAATCAAAACAATGTGGTACTGACATATTGTTAGATGCATTGAATAGTAGAATGGAATTTGCAAGTTAGAAATAAACCCAGATATGCATAGCCAATTGTTACAATAATAAAGGTGCCAAGACTATTAAATAGGGGGAGATAGTTGCATAAATATTTTGGGAATTACTTTGATCCCACCTCACCCTATATGCAAAAATCAAGCACAAATATACCAAAGACCTAAATAGAAGAGTGAAAACACAAAATTCTCAGGAAAACATAGGGAGAAATTGTCATGGCTTTGGATGTGAAAAAATAGATAAATTGAACGTCATGAAACTTAAGAAATTTTGTGAACCAAGAAACACTATCAACAATATGAAAATAGACCTTATAGAAAGGTGAAATTATCTGCAAGTCATATATTAGATATAAAAATAACCAAACTCATGGCCAATGAGTGAACTGTTATTTTGAGGCCATTATTTATGTCAACCCTTCAGGACAGGGCAAAACTACTCCTGTGGATTTTCCAGGTCCTAAACCTTTACAAGAGTAAATTTGTCTTTCTCTCAAACTGCTGACCTTGAGTTTAGCAGCCTAACCTGTAACCTCTAAGGTACAAAGGTTCCTCCATAGCAACCCTATAGGGAAGAAGAGAACTGCTGAATCATTTTCGAGCTTGTCGATCTTAATAGAAACACACAGAAAGGATGGTGTAGTCAAAATCATTGACATTTTGATTAGTTGCCCTATGCTTACCCCATTATTTTTCAGAGTACTTCCCATATGATGAGACTCCTAATGGTATATTGTAAGCAGAAATAATCATTGGGCAGTAAGTAGCAATAGATAGACTGAAGGAAAAAGGAAAGCTCTTGGTACTTGGGTAAAAGTCCCAGAAGTCTGGACATAGGCTTAGTGTCATAGTATATTTTATTTAAGTAAATGTAGTAATGTAATGAATAGAGCATATTTTAGATAAAATCAGAGGAGGTAAATTAGTGAAAGAGATGAAGAATTAGAATAAGTTAATATAAACTTGGTATACATGGATTAAAAAATAAAACTAACATTTGCTATATTTTAGTAAGCACAGAGCATTAAATATCTTTATTTTAGAAAAGATTAACTACAATATAGTCCATTATAACTGAAATGTTACTTAGCACAAAATTGGACCTTTCAGACAGAATCTGTAAGCAGGTTCTAGATGGCTAGTAGGTTGCATTTATAAATCAAATTGTATGATATAGGTAGGATAGGGAGAAATAACATCCAAACTGCAATCAAGCATAAGGCTGAATTTGCTATATTAGTATAGACTACAGAACAAAGGAAATTGGTAGTTATAAAAGGAATGCATAATATCAAAATAGAGTTAATACACCAAGATGATGCAATAATCCTAAACATGCATATACCAAAAAGTAGGATTTCAAAATAGCTAATACAATAATTGGCTTAACGGAAAGGAAAGATTGATAAACCCATAATTCTTGTTAACTTCAGCATCTCTAACCAGGAATGAAAATAGCAACTTGACCAGAAATAACAAAAAATTACAGAATTGAACAACATATCAACCAGCTTATGTCTGCTTATCGACCAAGAGAATCTAATATTTATAAAACCCTTTATTGGTGGTTCTTACAGCTCTTATCACAATCCATACATTCATCCATTGTGTCAACCACATTTGTGCATAAGTTGTCATCATCATTTGAAAAGCATTTTCTTTCTACTTGAGCCCTTGTTATCAGTTCGTCCCCCACCCTCATAATCCATGGAAAATTTATAAGCTATTACTTTTGCCATGTCTTATTCTGACTAATACTTGGCTGTTATTTTTCATATATAGTTTATAAACATGGCTTTTATGTAAACTTGAAAAGTCCACTTAGGAGGATCATGTCCTAAGTCATAAGATAACCCCCCAAAATGTAAAATAAATTAAATCATAGAAATGATATCATCTGTCCCTAATGGAATGAAAGCAAGTATGTATGTAAACCAGCAGTGTAACAAGACAATCCCCTCACAATTGAAAATGAAACAATATTGTTATAAATATAGCTCAATAAAGGACATAGAAATCACAATTTAAATATACTCAACTAGTTGAAGAGCAAAATGAAACATGCTAAAATCTGTGCAATGCGACCACAGGGATGTTTTTAGGGGAATGAATAGCAGTAAATGCTTATTTTAGGGAAAAGTAATATTTAAAAGCAATAATCTAAAATTCCTTTTCACGAAAATAGCAAAGTCAACAAATGGGGTACAGGAAAATATCTCAATATCACCTATAGCTATATAAACACGCTCAAAATCATAAAATTTTAAATTGAAAAAGAATAGAGAAAAATCAATAAAGCTGTATGGTTAAATCCTGGTTTCTTCAAATGATACATAAATCTATAAATTTCTACTATGACTAACAAGAAGGTAGAAGGGCACAAACAATATTAGAAAAGGAAGGATCATATTGTCTACCCAAGAGATATTAAAAGGAAAATAAGAAACTATTATGAACCACTCTACTAGCATCTAAATTTTAAAACTAAGGGGGGAAATGGACCTCAAAATTCACAACATATGAGAACTCATCACAATTTGAATAAGTCAGTTGGCACTGAGTCAACTTTTGCCCCACTACAATCATCAGTGTGTTATTATAGAACTGTGCTCAATTGGTTTTCAATAGCTTATATTTCAGAAGTAGATAGCCAGGCCTTTCTTCTGAGGTATCTTTGATTGTACTAAATCTCCAACCTTTCTGGTAGCAGTTGAAAGTGTTGTTTCTACCACACAGGGGCCCACAGCTAACTAATCCTATAACTATTAAATAAATAGGATGCATAGCTAAAATCCTCCTGAGAAAAAAATTTCTAACCACCCAGATGGTTTCACTGAAAAATTATCGCAAACAGTTCAAAAGGAATAACATCAATTCTCTATAATCCCCTCTCAGAAAATTAGAAAGGCAGGGACACATCTAGACTCATAAGTGAAGTTAGTGTTACACTTCCATCAAGTCATATAAAGAGAATACAACAAAAGGATACTGCAAAACATAATCCTTCAAAAATATAAGTAAATGGTAGTTATCACTATAACAAAAATAATAAGCCATGGGAAATTATTGTTTATTCCAGGAATAAAAGGTCAATTGACTCTTTGAAATCAACCATTGCCAACCATTCCATTTTACTTGGTTGCACACCAAGTAAATGTGGTTTAAATTCCTGACAGTTCATTGTCGATATATTGCTGCAACCGTTTTCATACTAATTGCCTTCAGCAAAACTTTTTTTGTGTGGGATATTAAGGAGCGTGTTAATTTCGACATTCTGTTGAGTCACAGCTCTTTGGAATGAACACCAACATTTATCTCCTCGAGTCACTTCAGCAGGTCGACATTTTACAAAATGCTTGCTATACACGAGCACTGCATACATTTGCTGGAACATTTCCATTAGTGCTCTGTTAATTATTGGGGCTTTGTTTTTCTCCAGTGCCATCCATGCTGCTTGCATTCTGTCTTTCAATGGCATTCTAAAATGCCTGAGAATCCACAACACCAACAGACTCCTTTAAAATGTGAATCACAGTTCTCAATATTAAACATGAAAATATAAAACCTTAAAATGTAAACAGAGGAGACAATCTTCCTGCCCTAGAGTTTTGTGAAAAGGTCTTACACCACAACCCAAGACTGATACATAAAAGACAGACTCAAATGTTGAACTTTTCAAAATGAAAACTTTCTCTATAAAAGACACTGTTAAATTTTTCAAAGACAAGCCACACTCATGGAGAAGGTATGTAGCATACTCTGCAACATATGTGTACCTCAAAGAAGTTTCTAAACTCAACCTTGGGAACGAAGGGATCACATATATCGGAGCCCTCAATCATATCCTGAAATTTTAGGGAAATGCAACTCTGCAAAAGCAATATGAACAAATAAAAAACAAGCTCAATTGAAAAATGAGCATAGCATTTAAGTATGCACTTCATCAAAGGGTATGTGTGAATGGTGAATTAGAAAATTGAATATATTATCCACTGCCAATTCCATCAATGCTGACTCATAGCGACCAGTGGAACATTTCTGAGACTATAAATCTTTAACAAATGGCCATCTAACTGAGAAATAACCAAGCCCACACAGAAGAATCACACCAGTCAGTGTGGCCACGAGGTGTCAAAAGGATCAGGTCTTGGGCATCAAACAGGAAAAACAACATATCACTGTGTGCTCACCTTCCTGAGACAATTGCTGAGGACATGTGGGGGCCTGAACAAGAGTGGTGAAGGAAGCTGATGGTGCTTGGCTTAAAAAAAGACTAAGGCATCTGGGGTCTTAAAAGTTTGAAGATAAGCAAGCGGCCATCTAGCTCAGGAGCAACAAAGCCCACTATGGAAGAAGCACACCAGCTTGTGCGACCATGAGGTGTGGAAGGAATCAGGTCAGGTATCAGGCATCAAGGAACTAAAATCCTATCATTGTGTGCCCACCCTCCTGATATGATCTGAAGACAAATGGGTGCAGAGGCAAACATGGTGGAGAAAGCTGATGATACCCAGCTACCAAGTGATAAATTGCCTGGTGTCTTAAAGGCTTGAAGGTAAACAAGCAGCCATCTAGTACAGAGGCAGCAGGGGAGCAGGTATCAAGCAGCAAGGAACAAGAATCATATCACTGTGAATGAGAGAGAGTGAAAGTGGGGACCCAAGGCCCATTTGTGGGCCATTGGACATCCCCTTACAGAAGAGTCCCAGGAAGAAGACAGAGCAGTCAAGGTGCAGTGATGTAACAATGAAATATACAACTTTCTTCAGCCCAACTAGCATGATCCCAATTCTATCTTAAAAATCCAGCTAGACTGAAAGAGGTATGGTAGCACAGATGGGAACTGGAAATATAGGAAATCCAGGACAGATGAACCCCTCAGGAAGAGTAGTGAGAGTGGAGATACCGAATGAGTGGGGGACAGGTGGGGTAGAGAGGGGGAGCCAATTATAAGGATCTACACATAATCTCCTACCTGGAGGACAGACAACTGAGGAGTGGGAGAGGGGAGACATCAGGCAGTGTAAGATATGACAAAGTTACAATAATTTATAAAACATCAAGTGTTAGTAAGGGAGAGGCCGAAGGGAGGCAGAGGAAGAGGAAAAGATGATGTCAGGGCTCAAGTATAAAAGCAAATATTTCGAGAATGCTGATGGCAGGAGTCATGTGGAGGTGCTTGATACAATATTTGTATGTGTGGATTGTGATAAGCAATGTATGAGCCCCCAATAAAATGATTTTTTAAAAGGAATTAAAGCAAACAAACAAAAGAGAGAAAACAGCCTATGGATCTGCTTGTGAGTTTGAATGGCCAACCGGGAGAATAGCTAAAATGAAAAATTGCTAAAAATATCAAATGCCCTGGTGAGGGCATGAAACTACGGAATCCATGGTACATGAATGAAAAATGGTCATGGGAAGACAATCTATTAGTTTCTCATCAATTGATTATACACTTGCCATATAATTACATGCCCTTCCTTAATAGTTCTTCTAGAGAAAGAAAAACCCTTTATATAAGCTTGACTTGTACTAGTCAACATCTGAACCTAATCCAAATATAAAAGATGAATGAATAAGCACATTGCAGTATATTCATATAATGGAAAACCAAAAAAAAAGGAATGAACTATTGTAAGGTTCTCAAGGACATTTTGCTGAGTGGCAAGAAAAGTCCAAACCCTAAAGGTCTGACTCACTTATACAAAATTCACAAAATGACAAAATTGCAACCAGGAGTGTATGATGATAAAGGAGATATAGCAAGTGTTATAGGTAAGCTTGTGGTACCAACATGGCCATCTGTTGTGACGACATGGCCAATGAACACACGCGATCAATTGAAGGATGGAAATAGAAAAGGCTTGGCAAGCTCCGCCCTTGGTCTCTTGATTTTGGATCTTCGGATCAGACAGTTACCTTGTTCGTCTTGTTCCTTGACCACCAAGCAACACTTCCTGTCGGACACTTAATCGTGGGCTGTGTAGCTGTGAGTTGAGGTTCCTTCAAGTACTGCTTCGCCATTGTGATGGGTAGGTTTGTGATGCCAACATGGCCACAGAAGATTGGTGGGTCTGTTGTGACGGCACGGCCAATGAACGCACAGGATGAATTGAAGGCCAGAGGTAGGAAGGGCTCAGCGAGTCCCACCCGCTCTCTTACTTTTGGATTTTCGGACCAGAGAGCTGCCTTGTTCGTCCTGTGCCTCAACCTCAAAGCAACACTACCCGTGGGACTGTGGACTGTGGATCTGTGAGTTGAGGTTCCTTCAAGCCCTGCTTCGCCACGCTCCTGGGATATACATCTCTTGAGCTGGGGACTGTTGGACTCTGTCATCTGGCTGACTGTTGGTGACCTGCTCTGCTGTTTGCTGCCTGTGACCAGATAGCCTGAATTGCTCTACAGAGGACTACTCAGGGGCCCTCAAGACTCGAAGGACTGCTATTCTTGTAGCTGTCTCACGCAAGTGAGTTGCACCGAGCAATCTGTACTGCTTTATAGATAGTTAACTGTTTCTTTCTTATCTTATGTACCTTTCTCTATATATAAATATATTAAAAAATTACTAGTGTCCTGATTTTATTTCTCTAAGAGAACCCTGCCTGACACAGCCATGCTCCTGGAATATACATCTCTTGAGCTGGAGACAGCTGGACTCTGTCATCTGGCTGACTGTTGGTGACCTGCTCTGTTGTTTGCTGCGGGTAGCTGGATAGCCTGAATTGCTCTACAGAGGACTACCCAGCGGCCCTCGAGACTCCAAGCACTGCCAGCTTACGAGCTGTCTCATGCAAATGAGTTGCACCAAGTCATTGCACTGCTTTATAGATTAGTTAACCGTTTATCCTATGTATATATCCTTCTATCTATATAAATATATAAAGAGAATTACTAGTGCCCTGGTTTTATTTCTCTAAGAGAACCCTGTCTGACACAGCAAGAGCTTTCTTTAGGGTATTACAGCACTCTCTATCCTAACTGTGGTAGTTGCATAGTGTCAGTTTCTGGCTTTTGATTGCTATCATTACATAACCAGGATACTAGAGTTATGTAAGTTGGAATATTTGACATAAGCTGAGACAAACATGCTCTATATTTTGTTTACAATTTCTCTGAGTCTTCAATAACGTATAACTAAGAGTTTGTGGTAGTTACACAATCTGCTGCCAATTTGACACTTATGAGTGACTTAAGCCTGTGACACAGGTTGCAGCTTGATGACCTCAGTTGAAGGCCCTAAGGAGATAAATAGTTCGCTGTAGGTAGGACACTGGCTCATTCCCTGGAGAACATGACTGTGTTAGTCCATGTAGACTAAAGGAATAAATTTCAAAGACTTACATATGGATATAAGGAAAGTGTTTATGTACAAGAGGAGCAGGACATTGAGCCCAGTCCAGATCAAAGTCATAAGTCCGATATTAACCCATATTCCCGAAATAAAGTCTTGAGTCTATAAAGTCTATAAAGTCTCCTTCCGACTTACGGAGTCACAGGTCAGTGGGTGCAGAATCCTGGTGCTGGCAGGGGTCTCCACATGGCTCCTCACTTCCAAGGCTCAGGGTCCATCAACAGCAGAAGTAACTCATAGCTGGCAGATGTCTCCATGTGGCCGCCCCAACTTCAGAGGTCTGGCTCCATCAGGAAAAAGTCATGTGGCTTCTGTTCTGCCTCCTTCAGCTTCTCGGATGCTGCCACCTTGTCTTTTCCGTGATTAATCATCTCTGAGACAAACTCCCAACAACTGGAGAAGATAGATTTCCCAGACGTATCAGGAGAAAGCCATACCGACACAGAGGCCTCATTGGCTACTCAATGACTATCTCCACATTAACAGGCTAGACTCCACCTCTACATGTCAATCCTGAAATTAACATAAGCACATGACTGCCACAATGACAGACAAAGAGCAGAGCCCTGGAGCTGAAGTTGCTACATGGAGACTCTTGCCAATGCTGAGATGCTTCTATCACCACTGGATCCCCAAGAATCTCTACCCACTGGCCTGTGATCTTCCTGCATTCAGCATTATTACATGGTGCATGAGTATAAAGAACTTATGGACTAGTAGTGGATATATGAGCTAATACTAGACTTATGAACTTGATCTGGCCTGGGCTGGGTTTCTTCCTTGATGTTCAATTATTCTTTATATAAAGCTCTTTCCTTTACACACATGCATGTGTCTGAATTTGTTTTGCTAGTCCACCCAGAATAACAAACAGTTTTAAATTTTCTTGTTCCAACTTCAGCATCTAAAGAGCCTGTACATTATCTCTTCCAGCGTAACAAAAAGAAATAGATGGAAAAACTGAAAAGATATGGCTTTCTTTGTACACATCAGAAAACAAGGGTAACAGGGCCACTGGCCACCTCAAAATCTGAAGAGACAGGCTCCTTGAGGGAGAAAAAGCAGATTTGCTTATGTGGATCAGAAGTCACTGGAAGGCAGAAAAAGCTGAGACCAATTACTGCATGAGTCTGAAAAACTCCTGGGCACTGAAATCAGAGGAGACTCCAAGTTTCTACAGATTTTCTGTTTAGGAAATTCATCAGGATTTCCTTCTGTATACAAACATTCCTGGGGTGAGGTCCAGTATGGCAGAGACCAGACCAAATCTAGGGGTACACATGGTAGTCAACTAAAGGGTAGTGGGGGTGGAGGGATAGAAATTTGTAGTAGGGGAACAGGGCACTAACACAACCCAAGGAGGGGATATTGTTTATATCTCCACAGGGAAAGAGGGACCAGATTTCAACCTGGTGCTCAAGGATGTGAATTCATCATGTTAGTGTGGAGCAGGAAGTCAGTGGAGGGGTCTGAGGGCCCGATCCAATCCCAATGAGGTGCAAAACTACCCCTGCCCGCAGAAGAATTTACTTTAGAGGCCTGCCGTGAAGCTATAGCTTGAGGAGAGGAATATGTGTGAGCACAAGGGAGCAAATGAAAGGGATGTGAGGTGTGGAGATAGTGGAGCCCAACCTTGCCCACCAAGCCTTGAGGACAATATCTCTGCTGAGATATTGCACAGAGAGAACCACATGACCAGTCCCACTATGAGACACTATGTCCCTCACTCGCTCAGACAACACTGGAGACACAGTATCAAGATTGCACCTTTCCACCACACATAAGGAAAACACTAAGGGTGTGCAGCAGAGCAGCAGGGGCAGTAGAGCAGGGTGGTACGGAGGGAGTGTCAAGTATAGATTTTAGCGCCAACGTGTGACACCCCATCAGATTTGACAAGAAAACACTCCTAAAGGTCAAGAAACAAACCTTGAACTACTTTTAGGCTTTTTTTGGTCATTGTTTGTTGTTGTTATTGTTCTGTTTCATTTTATTTTGTTGTTTTGTTTGCTCTGTCTTATTTTTTGTACATATTATTATCTTTGCAGCTCTTTCTAGATAAGATAGGATGGATAAATAATCTGGAAGAGAAAACAATGGGACCAATGATTCTGAGGGCACTTGGGAGAGGGAGAGGCAGGGAAAGAAAGTGGGTGTTAACAAACCCAGGAACAAGGGAACAATAAGAGATACAAAATAGTTGGCAAGGAAGGTTTGGATGCCTGGTAGGGCTTGATCAGGGGAATGTAACTCACAGGAATTACTGAAACCCAAATGAAGGCTGAACATGATAGTGGAACAAGAGGAAAGTGAAAGGAAATAGTGGAAGGAACTAGGAGGCAAAGGGCATTTATAGAGGTCTAAATAAAGGCATGTACATGTGTAAATATATTTATATATGATGATGGGGAAATAGACCTATGATTATATATTTACAGGTTGAGAATTAAGGTGGCAGAGGAAGCTGAGCCCTGATGGCACAGTGGTTGTGTATGGGACTGTGACCCACAGGGATGATGGTTCAAATCCAGCAGCAGCTCTCCAGGAGCAAGGTAGGACTTCCAACTCCCACCAAGGCAGTGATGCTGAAAAAAAAAAGGTAGCAGATGAAAAGTGAGCCTCCACTCAAGCACACCCTCAATGCAAGAATACTTCCTTCTATTAAATTGGCATTCTATGATGCACACCTTACCGACAGGATTGCTGAAGACAATTGTGTGCTTAAGCAAATGTAGTGAAGAAAGCTGATGGTGCCAGGCTATACAAAGATATAGCATTTGGGGTCTTAAAAACTTGAAGGTAAACAAGCAACCATCTAGCTCAAAAGCAACAAAGTCCACATGGAAGAAGTACACCAGCATGTGTAATCATGAGGTGTCAAAGGCATCAGGTGTCAAGTATCAAGGAGCAAAAAAATCATAACATTGTGAATGAGGAGGAGTGCAGATTGGGGACTCAAAATTCATCTGTGGGCAACTGAACATCCCTCTACAGAAGAGTCTCAGGGAGGAGAGAAGTCAGACAGGGTGAAGTGTAGCAACAATGAAAAATACAACTTTCCTCTAGTTCTTAAATACTTCCTTACCCCCACTATCACGAGCCCAATTCTACCTTACAAATCTGGCTAGACCAGAGGATGTACACTGGTACAAATAGGAACTGCAAACACGGGGAATCCAGGCGAGATGAATCCCTCAGGACCAGTGGTGAGAGTGGGGATACTAGGAGAGTAGAGGGAAGGTTGGGTAGAAGGGGGAAACTGATCACAAAGATCTACAAGAAACCTCCTCTTTGGGGGATGGACAATAGAAAGAAAAATGGATGAAGGGAGATGTCGGACAGTGTAATATATGACAAAATAATAATAATTTATAAATTATTAAGAGTACATGAGGGAGAGGGGAGGAGGGGGGATGAGGATCTGATACCAAGGGTTCAAATAGAAAGCAAATATTTTGAGAATGATGAGGACAACAAATGCAAAAATGTGCTTGACATACAATGGATGGATGGATGAATTGTTATAAGATTTGTGCTAGCCCCCTATAAAATGATTAATTAAAAAAAAGATTGGAGACAAATTCCCCAGTATGTCTGACACCCTCTATTCCTGGAGGAGGGATGCTTATGAAAGCTACATCCTTTCCACAGAAGCCCACTTAAATGCTGACATTTAATCAGAACATTACAGAATCCTCCTCCACATTCCACCTCTAGAGCAACAAACCTCAAGTACAGTAACCGTGGATTGCAAATAGAAGAGCTGCAAAACAGAGAGACTTTCAGAGGAACAGTGCGAAGAGAAGTGCTAAAGCAAAGAGGGAGCACAAAAGCATCATTTCCACATGTTCAGAGAGGCTTGGAAGCAGGAACAAAAGCCGAAACCTGGACACCAATGGTCATTGCATCACTATTCACAATTGCCAACAAGCAGAAACAACCTCAATGGCCATCTACAGATGAAGGGTCAAAGGACGTGTGCATGATGCTACTGTGCTACAAAGGAACCCTAGAGGGTGAGCGGCTCACATGTTGGACTGCGAACAGCAAGGTCAGCAGTCTGAGATTACTGGCAGCTCTGCAGGAGAAAGACGACTGCAAAAATGTATCATCTCAGAAACCCTCAGGGGCAGCTTTATAGTCTGTCCTATATGATTGTTGTGAGTGGGCATCAACTGGGTGGCAATGGACACTGGCTTGGTCTATAAAGAGAAACGTAGTCCCCATATGTTGCAACACTGTGGAACCTTGTCAACATGCTGAGTGAAATACATAAATCACAAAACAATGCATGTCAGATGATGTCACTCCTATGATCTGGTAGAAATGGGAAAGTATATATGGAAAAGCTTATGAGTGTTGACTACAGGCCACAGTGACGGGGAAAGAGTTACTGTTGAGGAAGTGGTACGTTTCTGTCTGTGGAGATGGAGCATTTGGTCACAAAGAGCAAGGCAATTCCAAAAAGATTAATGCAGTGGATGTTAGTCACTATGTTGTATAGATGGGAAACATTAACCTGAAAAATGCCAGTATCTGTACAAGTTTTAAAACCTGTAAACATGAAATGAACCCTAGGCAAAAGCTATTAAAGTAAACAATTGTAATATTGCAGCGATACTGTGGAAATAAAATCTCTGATACTACAGAAGATAAACAGCTTATTGACAACCGGGGAGGCAAAATGGACAACACCTGTCACAAACAATTAATTCCTATTCATTGTGTATAAGGAAGGATCCCTGCTGAGGCAGTCATTATAGTATCTGACTACAAACCCAAAGGTTGGCTGGTGATTTGAACCTACCAGCTTCAGGGAAAAGATGTGGCAGTCTGTCTCTTAAAGATAAACATCCCGATCTTAGCAACCTTCTGGGACAGTTCTACAATGTCCAATAGCGTCACTTTGAGCTCTAATCAATTCAATGATAATGGGCTTGGGTGAATGATGAGTGCTTTGATTTTTTATTTTAATCTTTTATTTTTTATTAGTGACTCATACAACTCTTATCACAATCCATACATACATCCATTGTAAGTCAAGCACGTGTACATTTGTTGCCCTCACCATTCTCAAAACATTTGCTTTCTGTTTAAGCCTTTGGCATTGGCTCCTCCTTTCCCCCCTCCTTCCCCACTCCCCCCTCCCTCATGAACCCTTGATAATTTATAAATTATTATTACTTTATCATACCTTACATTGTCCGATCTCTCCCTTCACCCACTTCCCTGTTGTCTATATCCCAGGAAAGAGGTTTTATGCAGATCCCCCTTTCTACCCCACCTTCCATCCACACACCCAATATCGACACTCACTACTAGTCTTGAAGGGATCACCTGTCTTGGATTCCCTATGCTTTTACAGCTATGAAAAAAGAGGAAAAAAAGAAGTATGGTAGTTTATATGCAAACAGCAAGTTTGCATATAAAATCACAACTGATCAATAAATATTTGAAAAGATATACTACTTCACTAATAATCAGAAATGTATACATTCAATCTGACATGAGATAGCAGTCTTTCCTAACCAAATAGACAAAATTGTAAAGTATGTTACTAAAGATGGAAAATTAGCAGGTATTATGAAATTTGGGGCAAATATCTATTATTGTCAGAAATATAAACTTATATTACTTCATATAGTAATTAATTGCATTAATTCAAATATAGTAAAACCTGTGAAATCTTCAACCTGGGGGTGGGGGTGGAGGTCAGAAATAGCATGGAGGCCAAGTCTGAAGTCCTCTGGCTTCACAAAGCAGGAGGGAGGAGAATCAAGACACAAAGGCTGATTTTTTAAAATTTTTTTTTCCGAAGGCTGATTTTTATGAGTCACAGGTCAGACATGCCTCTGGCCTCTGAACTTCTTTACGCTCGTCACACAAGAAGCGAACACCTGCTTCTGAATCAGCTCTGAGTATTTCTACTCAGCTTAAAGGCAAAACTGACCAAGTTCCACATTAGCATCTTAAACAAATTGCTTTCACACTCCCATCTGTTTATCCATCCAGTGGGAGTTACAAAGATGGTGGCTAGAAAGCATAGCCAAGCAATTCAACTGCACCATAGAGTGGAAGGTGGAACATGTCAGAGAAGGAATTTCCAGGAAAGGGGAGTTATAGAAAAATTGTAACACATAATGATAAGTCCACAATCTCCCAAAGGGCAGAGATGTAAAAGATGCGAAAAATGAAATGAGTTCCTTGAATTCTAGGTCTCATACATGTCACTGTATCTTGAAGACAATATGCCAAATGTATCAATATTCAAAATGACCGTGCACGTTTCATTTTTAAAGTCCTTTGATAGCAATGATTATTGGAAATGACTTTATGCAAATATATGCAAACAGTAGTCCCCAAGAAAACAGTGATGTTTTAAAAAGAAAAAGTATATAAGTCATTTTAAGCAATGATTGAGGACTTCAGTCATATTAGTTATCTTATTTTAATGAGGATGTTAGTTACAGAAATGATTACATTAATGAATACAATGAAAATATATTAATATATTTGTCATAGAAAAATGGCTAAATAGTTTTACTTAAAAATGGAAAATGTGCCAACCTAGAATTCTGTCTTCCACAAGATTATTTTTCAAGGGTGGAGTAGAAATAAGACACACACACACACACACACACTGAGGCAAACCTGTTATGTAAGAAATATTAGAAGAATTGTCTCTTATTGAAGGCAAACCAGCTATCAGAAACAACAGGATAGCATTGAGAAGTGAATAATTGAAGGCAAAATAAGTTTTTTTCTCAACTTTGATTGAAAAATTATTGCCTTAAGTAATAATGGTGACATATTGGATGATTCACTGCCAGAATGCATTCCAAACCTTGACTATCCTATATGCAGGATCTGAGGCTGTAAGCTTTTTTTAAAAAAAAAAAACATTTTATTGGGGAAATCTTAGAGCTCTCACAATCCATACATTCATTGTGTCAAGCACATATGTTTCCATCATCATTTTCAAAATACTTTCTACTTGAGCCTTTGGTATCAGCTCATTTCCCCCTCCCCCAGCCTCCTTTCCTCATGAATCCTTGATCATTTGTGATTTTTTTCATTTCTTACACTGACCACTATCTCCCTTCAAGCACTTTTATGTTGTACATCCCACTGGGAAGGAGCTATCTGTCAATCACTGTGATTAGTTCCCCCTTTCTCCCCACACCTTCCACTTACTCTCCAGGTATCGCTCCTCTCATTATGGGTCCAGAAGGTTTATCTGTCCTGGATTCCCTGTGTTTCCACTTCTTATCTGTACCAGTGTACATGGCACATTGTAAGGTAGAATTAGGGTCATGATCAGGTGGGGGAGTGGAAGCATTAAGGAACTAGAGGGAATTTGCATGTTTCATCTGTGCGATATTGCACCCTGACTGACTCTTCTCTTCCTTGTGAACCTTCTGTGAAGGAATGTCCAACTGCCTACAGATGGGATTTGGTTCTCCACTCCACCCACCCTCTCATTCACATCAATGCAATTTTTTTGTTCTGGGTCTTTGGTGTCTGATACCTGATCTCATCAGCAGATCATGATCATACAGGTTTGTGTGATTCTTCCATGTGGGCTTTGTTGCTTCTCAACTAGATGGCCACTTGTTCATCTTCAAGCCTTTAAGACCCCAGATGTTATATCTTTTGTTAGTTGGGCACCTTCATCTTTCTTCACCCTGTTTTATTTGCATCATTTTAAGTGATTTATTTCAGGAAGATGAGCATCAAAGAATGCTGAACTATTTGAGCAACGTATTCTTGCATTGAGAGAGTACACAAATACAGGCCCAAGGTCTGTCTTCTACATTAATACTTAACATATAAAAAAATGTACATAGATCTGTTTCCCTATCATTATGCATAAATGTATTTACATATGTACATACCTGTATCCATCCAGACCTCTATAAACGCCCTTTGCCTCCTAGCTTTTTCCTCTATTTCCTTTTTCTTTTCTCTTGCCCCACTAACATGTTCAGTTTTCATACAGGTTTCAACAATTCTTCTAAGCTTCATTGCCCTTGATCAAGCTCCACCAGGCACCCTACGCCCTCCTTGCCATTTATTTTAGATCACTTGCTGTTTTCGTGTCCCAGGGTTTGCTGTCAACCACCTTCTTTCCCCCACTTCCCCCTCTCCCAAGAATTGTCAGTCCTGCTGTTTTCTCTCCTGAATTGTGTATCCTGACAATCTTACGTAGGTAGATATGCAGAGACATTAAAAAGCACAAAAACAATACAAAGCAAATTAAACAATAAAAGAAAGCAAAACAACAACAGCAACAAAAACAAGGACAAAGCAGAGAGAAAAACCTATAAATAGTTCCAGGGCTGTTGGATGACCTTCAGGAGTGTTTTGATGGGGTCTCACCCCCTGCCCCCAACGTCTAATTTTGGTCTTCCTCGGGGAATTCATTGCTTTCTTCATCTAGCTGCTCTAGTGTGATGAAATCACATCGGGCAGAATTTTCCCATTGTGTCTTCAGTGTTGCCCCTGTAGCACTATGGGTCAGTGAAGGAAGTTGTGTCTCCTGGTGCTTGGCTGCTTGGGCAAGAATATTGTCCTTGGAGTTTGGTGGGTGAAGATGTGTTCTAATCTCCCCACTTCCTTCTTTGTTTGCTCCTGTGTGCTCTGATTAGACATGCTTCTCTCGCGTTAACCTGTAGCTTCAGTGCTGCCATCGGAAGTGTGTTTTTCTTCTCTTCTTGGTGGTGGTTGTGTGTGTGTGTTTGTGTGTGTGGGGGGCTGTCCACATAGTTGGGATTGGGCTGTAAATATTTATAGGAGCAGAAAATCTTATTTTTCTCCCTCAGAAAAACTGGTGGACTTGAACTTCCAGTTAGCACTTCAATGCTTACTTGACAGTGCCATCAGGGCTCCTATGACAGCATATTGGTATGTGAAATGAGTTAGAACAATGTCACAGGGACAGGAAGATAACTTGGAAAGCTTTTTTATAGATAATCTTCACTCATAATTAGAGTGTGATGTCACCTGAAGAGGAAATTATGTAGATGATTTTAAAATGTATATGATACACCATAGGAAAACTACTACAGGGGTTAAAGTCTTTTTATCAAAAGAAGAGATAAAGAAAATAATATATAATGCTCAATTAAAACTAGAGAATGCATAAAAAGAAGTACAAGAATTACAACAGTGAACAAATGCAACAGATAAAAGGCAGTTATTCAAAATTATTTTCATACTATTTCAATAAATTGATATAGTATACTAATAATGTAAGTCTACACACACCAGTTGAAAGGCAAAGGTTGTTAGATTATATTAAAAAAGAAAAAATATCAGGCCAAAATAAATGCAGTCTAAAAGAGCCCTTGTGGTATAGAGGATATGTGTTGGGCTGCTAACTGCAAGGCCAACTGTTCAAAACCACCAGTTGCTCCATGGGACATAGGCAAGGCACTCTACTCCTGTACAGAGTTTCAGTCACAGAAACACACAGAGGACAGTTCTACTCTGTCCTATTAGACCATTGCATGTCAGAATTGACTGATGGCAAAAGTTTGTTTGTTCTTATACCACTTCATCTATAAAGACTTAGATAGCTTACTCAGTGTGGCAATCATGTGCTTATGTTAATTTTATGATTGAAATGTAGGGGTGGAGTCTAGCCTGTAAATCTGGAGGTAGCCATTGAGTAGACAATGTGTCCTCTATTTGGGCATGGCTTTCTCCTGAGACTTCTGGGAAATCTATCTTCCCCAGTTGTTGGGAGTTAGTCTCACAGACGATTAATCAGGGACAAAACAAGATGGCAGCGTCCGAGAAGCTGGAGGAGCCATCGGAGTGACCACACGGCTATGCCCTGATGTAGCAAGACTTCTGAAGCTGGGGTGGTCACATGGAGAGCTATGCCACTGATGAGCTGCTTCTGCTGTTGATGGAACCTGAGCCCTGGAAGCGAGGAGTCATGTGGAGACCCCTGCCAGTGCCGGGATTCTGCACTCACTGACCTGTGACTTCGTGAGTCGGAAGGAAACTTTATAGACTGATTTCAGGAATATGGGTTAATATCAGGCTTATGACTTTGAACTGGACTGGGCTCAATGTCCTGTTCGTATTGTATATAAACCTTTTCCTTATATCTATATGCGTGTCCTTGAATTTGTTCCTCTAGTCTACCCAGACTAACACAATCAGGCAGTCAGCATAGGATGGAGGATCTTGAATGCAGGGATACGCCTCTGAATGACACATGACATTATGAATTTGTTAAACTCATAGAACTATGCAACACAAGACTAAAACCTAATGTAAACTATGAAGGCTGATGCATAAATTACAACAAATATTCCACACACTAATGTAAAATTTCAATAGTAGGTCTCTCTCTCTGTCTGTCTGTGTGTATGTGTGAGAGTGTGTCTGTGTGTATGTGTGAATGTGTCTGTGTGTGTGTAAGATATCTGGGAACTCTCTGTACTTTCTGGGAAAAGTTTTAAGAAAAAAAATATAAATGGTACATTAAGAGGCAAGATAAACTGAAGTCATCTAAAACACTTGATTTTTCCATGAAGCTAGAATTGCTCTCAAAAAGAAAGTATACTAATGTGTTTAAAAGCCATGGAATTTCATATATGGGTTGGTACATAATTGAACTAAATCATACATACAGCATACTGCTGGACTCACTACTAATTCTTACTTCTAACAAGTCAGATTGTGCACCATGGCTACTGCTCACAACCCAACTCAGCATCTTCAGACCACCTACACATTCCCTGTCTGACATCCAAGGATTACATCACAACATCCCACATCAGGCCAGCAATGCGGAGTGCATGCCAGCTAGCATGCTTCCAGTATTGCACAATGCTGTCTCCTCTGAGGAAATGTCTAATGGCCTTCCTCACTGTCAGCAAAGAGCAGCTGCAGAAGAAGTGAGGATCTTTAGATGATTTGCTGGCTTATTTTTTTAACAACACATTTATTCACCGATTGGTCCAAAAACCAAGCTCACTGCCATCAAGTCAAGCTGACTCGTAGCGATGCCCAGTGGCTTTCCAAAACTGTTCATTATCTGCAGGTGTAGAAAACCCAGCCTTTCTCCAGCAGAGCTGTGGGTGGTTTCCAATGGCTAACTATGGGGATCGGAGGCTCATGCATATCCTCCATACCATGAAAGTTCCTAACTCATTGGTAGATTCCTTTTATTCTCAGCTCATTGAGTCTCAACAGGTTCCAGGGCAACATTCAGGGAAGGAGGAAACCAGCCAGGAAGACTATAGACTTGATGACTGAACTCAGCTCTTCCTTATCACCAGTAAAAGACACCAGCCAGTTGATATCTTCTGCTATATTAAAACTAACCTGTTGAACAAATTGGAATTAGGGAAACAGGTAGTGGTTTTTTTTTTCTTTCTAACCTCCACAATTATAGTCTCTTCCAGGTGGATAAAGAATTTTAACATTTCTGGCATTACCAGATAAGTTCTGTTGTTTACTTGCATGGCTAAAATACAACGATAGGTTTGTCATAGCCTAGCCAGAGTGCACTGTAAGTTCAAATGTATTCATGGACTGATTCTGCCATTTTGCTATTTCTGTCACCATGAGTCAGAATTGATTCTATGTAAGTTTGCGTTTGGTCTTTGTATAACTGTATTAAATATGAGAGGGCTTCAAAATATCTCTGGAGAAATGGAATCATGGAATTTTTGCAGAACCGTTTTGGAAGCCCCTCATAGCAAAAACTAACATGTGCTGTGACATGACTGGGGTGTGTTTCCATTTTGTTGTACAGGTCTCATCACAGGTATCTCGAGGGACATAATTGATTTTCCGGTTTTCGCTATTATTGCTGTTTTGTTTCTCACAAAGGAATGCCACCATGTCATTTTTGAGAAAAGTAAAAACGTAAAAGGATAGAGAAACTGTGATATCATGATCAAATAAAAGCTAAAATAGCTATATAATTGAATAGTCCTTTGGCAGAGTTTCCCTACATACCACAAAGTCAATCAGTTGAAATCATCAGGCAAAGGAGAGGAGAGTTTCAATTCCCATGAAGATGTATAATCTCTGAGACCTACCGGGGCAGTTCTACACTATGGGTCAGAATTGACTCAATGGCTGTGAATTTGGCAAAAGTTTGTTTGTTTGTTTGTTTGTTTGTTTGTTGAGCTATATCATTCCAGGCAAAGTTGAAATCAGAACAAGAAATATTACTAGGGATGAAGAGGAGCATTATATAATGACAAAAGCATCAAACTTCCAAGAATACATTCTAAATGCGGATGCTGTCAGCAAGAAAGCAAGAAAATGCACAAAATAAAAACTGAAAGAAATGAATGGAGAAATATATGATCAGAGTTGCAAACTTCAACATTTTTCTGTCAGTAACTGATGAATCAGGCAAGCACTGTCAATTAACTTACATAATACAGTTGACATTTAGAATAGTCCATGCAACAAAAATAAAATACAAATTATTCTCAAATTCACATGGAATATTAATCAAAATAGAGCATATTGTTGGCCATAATATAGACCTTAAATTTAAAAAAAAATTAAAAACTAAACTAAATATGTTCTTGTATTACAATAGACTAGACATCAGTGACAGAGATATCTGGGAAGTTCTTAAATCTCTGCAAATTAAAAAGCACTTTAAAATGACACATGAATCAAAGATGACATCTCATGAAAAATTTTAAAATTGTCTAAACTAAATGACAAGCAAAATCCAAATCATCAGAGTTGTGGGTTGTTGTTAAAGCACTGCTTAAGGGAAATTTAGAGAATTAAATGCATATATTTAAAAAGAGTGATTGAATGCAAATCTCCTAAATTTCCACATTAGGAAAGTAGAGAAAGAAGGCAGGGAGTGGGCATACCTAAAATAGGTGGAATGAAGGGGAAGTAAAAAAAAGTACAGTAGAAACAAATGCAATTGGACCATAACAAAATGAAAATCAACAAAAAAATGATACTTCAAACACAAAGTCAGTACAGTTGATAAGGACAATTGATAATTGTCAGGATAACAGAAGTATTGCTGCTACTGATCCCATGGATATTATAAGAATAAAGATGAAATACTTTGAAAAATTCTATGTCCTGGAATCCAGCAACTTAGATGAAAGGTCAATTATTTAAGACAGTTAATGGGCTGAGCTCCATTAGCGTAGTGGTTGAGTGCAGGACTGGGACCCACAGGCTTGGTGGTTCAAATCCAGCAGCAGCTCACCAGGAGCAAGGCTGTGCCTCCCACTCCCACCAGAGGGCAGTGATGACCCCCCCCCCGTCCAAAAAAAGAAAGACAAACAATTCAAACTCACATTAAATTAGATAACCGGAATAACCTTATAGCTGATAAAGAAATTTAATTAGAAATTGTAATTTTTTTAAAAAAAGGAATCGCTATACCTAAATTGTTACATTGTACTCAAAATTTAGGGATGACATGATATTAGTTAGTCATATTTTTTCCAGAAAGTAGAAGAGGGATCATTTCCCAACTTATTTTATGAGGCCACAACACAGCAATAACAAATCCAAAGAGTGTTATCACTAGAAAAGGAAACTAAAGGCCAATATATCTCAAGAATATAAAGAATAAAAATATTTAACAAAACATTAGCAAATAGAATCCGGGAATAATTAAAAATATATCATGACTTAATGGGGCTCATTTTCAGAATGGAAGGCAAGTGTAGTATTTTTAAATCAATCAAAAAGTTTAATAAGTAGCATGAGACTGTTTTTAAAAACATCATTAAATCAACACGTGGTTATTTTGTTGTTGTTGATATTGCTATTGTTGTTAGCTAGCATTAAGTCAGCCACTGACTCATGGATAGTCCTTGGGTCAACAGATGCAGAATATAATATGAAAAATCTTATGTCTACTTATGATAATTTTTAAAGCAACTGAGAATAGAAGGGCATTTCCATAACTTGATAAGGAAAGGCAATCCCCTTTTATCCAGGGCTCATCGAGGCTGGGGATGAGATCCATTCTTAACTGTGTTTTTGAGAATTCCCATCCAAATCCCAGCACAGTTCTTTAAAGAAAGAGAAAAACAAATCGCTAGCCTTATATTTAAAAGAAAGAAACCCAGGATAAATTGTAGACTATTAAAAAACAAAGTAAGAGTACTTTCACTCCTAGACTTTGATGGCCACAGTAATCAAATTAGTTTGGTATGGGTGCAACAATAGACATGAAGATCAATGAATTGGAAATACAACCAAGTACCTACCAAATACTTGATTTTTGTTAAAGGGCCAAATCACATTACATGAGAAAGATATAGCCTTTTCAATACAGGACCCCTATCTCACACCACATATAAAAGTACTCAAAATGGATCAAAGACCTAAATATACCACAGCTGCAGAACCATAAAGATTACCCACAAAAAAATCAGGACCAAATCAAAGGCCCTAAAACTAGGCATAAATACACTACTGAACACAATGAAAAATATATGTCCACACTAGAGAAGACAAAATAAGACTGAGAACCTCTAAAATATAACACTTTTGCACAGCAAAAGACTTCATCAAAAGAGCTAATGGAAAACTCATTAACTTGGGAAAATATTGTGTAAGGGTACATCAGATAAAAGGCTAATTTCAAAAATCTATAGAAAATCACAACACCTTACTAAGAAAAATGCAAATAGCCCAAACAAAAATGGGAATAATACATGAATAGATAATTCATTAAAAATGGCATCCAAATATCTAGCTATGATATAAATAAATGTTCACTTTTCCACCTGTAATAAGAAAAATGCAAATTAAACAATGAGCATCTCACATTGACATTTTTATCCATACTATTTATAAAACAGAAAATAACATATGTATAGAGAAACTGTGCTAATGTGACCGCAGAATTTTACAACAACTATTGAACTCAGTATGGTGTTTCCTCAAACAGATGAAAATTAATTATCTTATAATCCTGCAATCCCTCTACTGGATATATAACCTAAAGTAATAAGGAACATAACATGAGAGACATATGCACATCTATTTGTTATTTGCAAAGTAAAATGCAATGGAAACTACCCAAACTCCAAACAATAGAAGTATGAATAAACTCCAGTAGATTCATATAATTCACACAATAAAAAACAATGACTACTCTTCTACACATCTCAAGATATGGATAAAACTAGATAATTTTCAACTTGACAAATTTAGTCAATTCTATAAAGAAAGACATTTAATGACATTATTGCTATAAGCGTAAACAATGAAAAAGGAAAGTTGTTTTCCACCAAAAGGATAAGATTTTGCAGACTACAATGAGGCAGGAAAGATGGTAGCAGCCGATGCCCAGGGGCTTGGACTGTGGAGCAGCTGTGCATTGAGCAACTGCCTAAAGACATTTTCATATTTCTGCAGGATCATGGTCAGACTCATTTCTTTCAGAACATATGCTATTAAGAAATATCAAAATATGTGACCAAAACAGGTAAAAAGAATCATATGTTTATAGCCTATAGCTATCTTTTTGAGACTAAGCGTTTCAAAGGTACCAAAAACATAAATAAAGCGTGTGTGTTGGTGAAGCATGTGAAGGTTACTGACGACAAACCCAAAGAAAACAAATCTGAAGAGACTCTGGAAGAATGTTCCCCCAAATAAACAAAATCTGTTCTCCACAAGAGAAAGATACATTCCCACCAGAGAGCAGTGATGCTGCCCCACCAAGAGAGAGATACATTATGAGTCATTATTTTCACAGCATAATAATTTATAATTTATCAAGGGGTCAGAAGGGTGG
This sequence comes from Nesogale talazaci, assembly GCA_004026705.1. Lineage (NCBI taxonomy): Eukaryota > Metazoa > Chordata > Mammalia > Afrosoricida > Tenrecidae > Nesogale > Nesogale talazaci. The sequence goes on from PVJH01011325.1 coordinate 60,370, forward strand.
GAGGTGGTGAGGGAAGGCAAACAGAGAAGATGATACCAAGCGCTCAAATAGAAAGTAAATGTTTAGAAAATAAAGATGGCAGCATATGTACAAATATGTTTGATACAGTTAATGTATGGATTGATACAAGACCTGTAAGAGTCCCAAATAAAATGATCTTAGAAATTGATAATAAAAAAAATGAAAAGAGAAAGGGGAGAGAAAGTCAACACTCCTCCAAAGGGTACTGTTATTTATTTTTGGTGTACAGAAGCACTCCAGGACAGGACTATTTTTGACACTAGTATTCAAACAAATGGCAAGAGGAAGAAAAATGGCAAACCTTTAAGACTTCAGGTTGAGTTGCCAAAGTTATCAGAGGATGTGCTGAAGTACTATTGATTATAAGTAAGAGAACTACAGCTCAACTAGAGATTGAACCAGAATGGGCTTATGGAAAGAAAGTACACCCTGGTGTCAGTAGTCCACAAAATGAAAAGCATATTTTTGAGGTAGAATTAGTGAATACTGATTGAAATGACAGCACTTCAAGTCTAAAGACAGCAGCAATAATAATACCGGTCCTTGAAGAAACTCAATGTCATTAATTAGAGCTGGTGGCTATTATATTTAAGAATAAGAGGTTAAAACTGGTTTATCTGATGCCTGACTTTTGAGAAATGTAATCTTGAAATCTAAAGCATTTTACAACAACTCTAAAATATTGGTTAAAGGGAATTGATTTTTTCATTTTCCTTAGTTTTATAAAGATCTGAATACAAACATCCTCTGGAAAAATGGTTGATAGCTTCAGAAACCTTCAGGAGCAGGCTAGTTGTCCTATGGGGTCATTATGAGTCAGAATTGACTCACTGATGGAGATATTGGTTTGATCTTAGTGCCAGAAAAGGCCCAGTGACATTTCACTGGTTTGAATGTTGTACTTGTAGCAAATGAAGATAAGTAGAATTGAGAGTTTGTAGCCAGTAGGGGTAACTTCAATCCTTTCAAAATGAGGGCAAATTTACATAACACTAAAAGGTAAAAAGGAATACTCATCCAAGATGCAATTAAGGGAGAGTTTTGAAAACAAGAAGCTTCAAAAAAATTGTCCCGCACTCAACCACTTGCGCCACCGGAGCTCAGCCCTCAATTATCTTTTAATTCTATTGTTCTACCCCTTATATTATATCTCCCAGTCCGTAGCAAAGAAGACTGAAAAAAGTCAAAGAATGAAAGAAACAATCCTAAGGGCTAATGGACTATGAGAACCACAGGCTTCACTACCCTTCATCAAGAAGAACTAGATGGCGCCCCTTAGCATTACTGTTTTATCTGGTCAGAATTGAAATAAAAGAGAGGGAAAACAAAATTCAGGACGATTTCCAAAGACCTGTGTTACTGGACTGATAGACACTGATGGAACACGCACAACTCTTACCCTTCAACATCCCTCGAGTCTGGAGTTAAACTCACCCTCAGGGATCAACTTGTAGAGAAATAAGCAAGCTTATAATAGGAATAACACCAGAGAAGAACTTCCTTCTGGCTACAATCATCCATCTAAGATCAAATGAGCATCTCTGACTCAAAAGCAAAGTTCAAACAGTGGGAAGGGTCAGAAAAGAGGTGACACTCGGCCCCAGCAAGGAAGGGGGAAGAGTGCAACCAATGCCAGGAATCAATGTGCAGAGACTGTTCAACTGAAAATTAATTTGCAACCTACCAGTTCACCCGAACTCCAATAAAATGTCCAATCATAAAGGGCAAGTGACCCTGGTGATAACTCAGGGTCTCACTATAAAGAGATAAGAAAATCTGTACCTCATCTGGATGATGAGAGAGTGAACACTTCCTAAGACCAAGAATGAGAGAAGGCTATACTCTCTCATGACTCCTAATCAGTATCATGTGGAAAGCTCTACATAGTGCTAGACAAGCAAAGATTCAAAATTAAAAGTATACAGACAGGAGAGGACGGTTGCTGGTGCAAGGGGAAATTCTGGGCTACTAACTCAAAGATTAAAAGACTGACTTCACTTAGAGGAGTCACAGAAGAAAGAGCTGGCAGTTTGCTCCCAAACCCAAAGAAAGCACATTGTACTCACTCACTGCCCTAAAGTCAAGTGTGACTCACACTGAAGCTTTATAGGGTTTCTGAGGTCATAAATCCTTATGAGAGCAAGAAGTCAGCCTCATCTTTCTACCACTCCAGAAAGAGTCTCCATAACAAACTCACTGTCATCAAGTTAGTTCTAACTCAGACTGTCTCATGGTACAGAGTAGAACTAGGCCCATGAGTTTTTGAGAGAGGAACACCTCACCCTACCAACGTGCATCATGGTTAATTTGCATCTATAATGAGTTGTGTAATCATAATCATTTCCAGTGCTCCCTCCCCTGAATGTAACATTTTACTGAAATTGAAAGCTCCGTCTTCTTCCTGTGGAGCTGCTAGTAGTTTTGAACTCCTGACCGTCTGGATTTGCAGCCCAATGTGTGATGACTTGGGCATCAGGGATCCTCAAAAACCCTGTGGAGCAGTCTGTCACATATAGTCAATATGAGTCAGAATTGACACAGCAGCATACATTCACTAAAGTAAATAAATTTTACTCGCACAGAAAATAACTGTCTACATAGAAAACTCCCTACTAAATATGAACAAACAAAACTTTTAGAATAAATGAGTTTAGATGGTTTATTTATTTATATCAGTCATGAAACAAACCAATTCCCATGTCCACTGAGTCAATTCTGATCCACCATGACTTAACATTGGATTTTAAAGACTAATTATTTATGAGAGGTGATACTCTCAACTTTCCCCTGCAAAGCAGCTAGTGGTTGAATCACTGACCTTAAAGCTAGCAGCCCACTGGTTATGCTTCAGCACTTCTTTACACGAGTCACAGACATTCAAAAGTAGAAAATGAAAGAAAATAAATAAACAACATTTGTGATAGTACAAAATAAAATATCTAGGAAAGAATATAACACAAGATATAGACACTATATGTAAAAAGTACTGATCAAAAGTCACACATAAATAGATAATATTTCCAGTTCACACATTGGAAAATGCCTTATTGTTTCAATGTCATTTTTTCCCAATTTTATTTATAGATTGAATGCAGTCTCAATGAAAATATCAGAAAGGATTTTTCTCTTTTTTTTCAGAAAAGATTTTTATAAAGATCAACCTATTCAACCACTTAGATGGAGTAGAATAGAATTGAAAATAGAGTATGCTAGAACTGACTATACAAAAATGAAGAGCAACAAGTTTGAGGACTCACATCATCTGATTTCAAGTTTCAATATAAAGATAGAGTAGTCATGGTAGTAGTGTTCACCAAGAAAAAAAATAGATGTATGACATCAGGACAATGAACCAAGAGCACAAACCAGACCCATACTAGTAAAGGCAACTAGATTTTTACAAAAATGCAAAGCAAAATAAATGGATAAGGATAATATGGTACTCTAATGGTAGATATAAGAGAGTATATAGTATTTGTCAATCCTACAGAATCTTGCAACACAAAGAATGAATCTTAATGCGTGGAAACAAAACAATCAATTGGAGTATCAAGATTTACTAAGATGGAATGTAGAGTGCAACAAAAATACATAATTATATTAGGAATATATGAGGTGAGGGAGAAATGCATCACACTGAAGATAGGTGTTAACTTAACAAGCTATGGAAATGACTTGAGACTGATAGAAACAAAAGGAACAATATATAGGCACAGTACTCTAATTGGTAAAGTTGTTTCTCAAGAGGATCTGGTCTAACATTGAAACTAATATATATGTGTACTTGTATTGGAGAAATAGTAAATGGATGATAGATAGTGAAAGATGAGTTTATCACTGTTGGAATCAGAGTTAAGCAAGGAGAAAGGTTATAAATGGCATGATATCAGGTATGAGCTATGGAATCGACAGTATGACTCTATACATTAGTGTAGATACAGATAGTTACAAACAGAAATAATTATAGATATATCTTACTTACATGTGTATATGTGAATTAGTACACACACCAATTTTTCAAGTTCTATCTGCTCAGAGAGCCAAGCAGTAACAAGAATCTAGCAGCAATGGAACAATTCAAGCAACAGAATTACTAACCTTATGTTGGATTGCAAAATGTAAAATGAATGTCTATGAATCTATTCTACTATAAGTATGGGATTGAATAAATAAATAAAGAATGGAAGAAGAGATAAATCTTCCACAAAGAAGAATTCCAAATGATTGTGCACACCTCAAGGAAGTAGTGTGCAACTGCACACTCCTTAAGCACACCACTGAACATAGTGAATTCCTTGCCCAAGATCACAAGATGGAAAGAAGACACAAAGCAACGTTACAGTGGAGAAACCTTCTAGTGGAGAAACCGTGTGGACCAGGTAATCAAAGTGACTTAATCAGTGAGAAATCATGGTGGACCCTTAACACAATGTAATCAAATGACACTCTAATCATGCCTTCTTCTCCCCAAGAGCACCTATCACAAGACTAATTATGAGAGAAACATCCAGGAAATTCCAACTGAGTAATATTCTACAAAGCACTTTATGCCTTTAACCTGTCAGGTCTATCAAACACATGAAAAATCTGCGAAACTGTCACCCTCCAGCAGAGGTGAAGTAGAAATGATCATAGACAGGAACAAGTGTGGTAAATAAAGAGGGGATTAAAAAAAAACAGACTAAAATCCATAGAAGTATGACTAAAGTATAGACTTCAGTTAATAATAATATCAATCTTGGTATTGATTCATTACTTGTGACCCATGTTCTATATTACTGTAAGATGTCAACAGTGGTGGGGGCAGAGGGCAGGAGCTGATGCTGGATATTCGGAGACATTCTGTTATATCTTTGCAACTTTTCTGTAGAGCTGAAACTATATTAAATGAATGGGTTATTTTTTAAATAAAGAGTTTTGATTAGACATGAGAGTTAAAGTGACAAGCAGGACACCATTGGCCTGGGTGTGTGTGTGGGGGGGGTGGTGGTTCTTGATTAAAATTTTGGTCTATTTGGAGCAACAAAAATGCTCATAGAACACAGAAATCGTATTGAAATATGTTTATCTTAATTTTAAAATGCTGCTGGACATTGTTAAATTGTTTTAAAAAATGGGATGTCTGGTCATGTTACAAATAATATGACTTGAGTGACACATTCCTAGTGTTTATGCTGGGCTACCTTTCCCTGGGCATTTCCAAGGCCACCAGCCAGGGCAGAGTGTTCAGTCCTCATTCAGGGCTTCAACTTTACTTCTGAAAAGGCCTGAGATGTCTCCCTTGGCTAGTCTGAGAATAAGACCATGAGCCAAGCCTTTGTTGCCCTGAGTTCCCACGGAAGGAATCATTGGGCATAAAATCTGGTGATATCTGCAGGAATTTCAAAGTCTTGGAGAGACTCAGACTCACGAGGGCCCCCTTCAATCTGGGATGTGCTATCACTTATCTCCTCAAATCTCACTCAAGGTCTTTAACTTACCTCCTGATAGGTTTTGGGCTCTTTCTGCTGACAAGACACTTCCTATCATCTCACTACAATAGCTTCACTTCTCTGAGATGCCTGAGGCAGAAGTCTGGAGAAGTCACTTCTTGACTTCAGGACTAACAGCAGAGGTAGGTTCCCAGTGATTTCCCCATGTTCTAGAGGCGAGTTTCCTCAAGGTTTCTGACTTTCATTATTGTCCAGACCTGGTATACCTCCCTCTGAAGAACAAACTCTCTCATGTTAGAGCAGTGGTTCTCAACCTGTGGGTCATTTGACCTCTAATGACCCTTTGACAGGGGTCTCCTAACCCCATTCAAAACACTTATTTTCAATGGTCTTTGGAATCCAGACACCGTCTCTCTATGTCTCCAGGCAGGTATGCCCACATGCAGATATGCCTACATTGAGTACCTGGCATGAAGACTGTTAGCCATGCTGCACCTTCCTTCGCGACAAAATTTCATTTGTCACTAGAGATAAATACTTCACAATATATAATTGCACACTGCTTTTGTGATTAATCACTAAGCTTTATGTTCAATTTGTAACAATGATAATATCTGCCTATCAGATATTTACATGAAAATTCAGAACAGTAGTAAAATGACAGTAATGAAGGAGCAATGAAAATAATGTTATGGATGGGGAACAGTATGAAAGGGCTTTGGCATTACGAAGTTTGAGAACCACTGCCTTAGAGAAAAGTCCCTTCTTCCTCACCCGCCCAATAGACACTGCCACCTCCCCGCATAGTGGCGTGATGGGGAAATGAACAAGACAGTCTGCACTCCAGAAGAATGTGCAGCTCCTGTGGTTCTGTCATGAATGGTTCTCTTACACTGACCTTCGAATATTTGTTCATCTTTTCTTCTGTTCGGGCTGAAGATTCTTTCCTCTGCCAGCCTGAGACTGACACCTTTGTACAATGTCTTTAACCTCTAGTGAAAGTTAGTATCCATTTGACACAGATCATGTAATCCAGTCTTCCTTTTATTTGACACAGATCATATAATCCATGTGTCCTCAAACTATGGTCCGTGGGCCACATGCAGCCCACCAAGGATGTTTATCTGGCTGCTGGGTGCTTTTGCCACCGCTGCTGTCCGGCTTAGCAGCCTTGGCCTGCCATGAATTTGTTCATAGTGGGTTTTTTTTAACTATAGTCCAGCCCTCCAATGGTCTGAGGGACAGTGAACTGCTCCCCCCCATTTAAAAAGTTTGAGAACCCCTGATGTAATACCATTGGGAGCAATTCGTTGTCATCATTGCTGACGTTGTTAGAGTGCCCTCGAGGCTGGTTCTGACTCCTAGGGATACACCATACACAGTCTTGCACCATCATTCCCATTGCTGCTTTGCTTGAGCCCATTGTGGCAGCCACTATGTCCATCCATCTCTCTGAGGATCTTTCTATTGTCTGCTGACCCTGTATTTGTCAAGCCTGAAGTGCTTTTTCAGGAACTGGTCTCTTCTGATAACACATCTGTGGCTGTCCTGTGCTTATGTTAATTTCATGATTGAGATGTAGAGGTGGAGTCTAGCCTGTTAATCTGGAGACAGTCACTGAAAAGCCAATGAGACCTCCATGAGGGCATGGCTTTCTCCTGAGACTGCTGGGAAATCATGGAGATGAGAAGCTGTCTCCCCAGTTGTTGGGAGTTAGTCTCAGAGACGAGGAACCATGGACACGATAAGATGGCAGCGTCCGAGGAGCTGAAGAAGCTAGAGGAGAAGCCACACGGACTTACCCTGATGGAACCAGACCTCTGAAGCTGGAGAGGCCACATCGAGCCTTGCCAGCACTGGGTTGCTTCTACCACAACTGGATGCTGTTGATGGACCTTGAGCCCTGAAAGTGAGGAGCCCTGGGGAGACCCCTGCCAGCACTGGGACTCTGTACCCACTGACCTGTGACTTCGTGAGTCGGAAGAAGAACTTATAGACTGATATTGGGCATATGGGTTAATATCAGACTTATGACTTTGGACTTGCCTGGGTTGGTATGCTTTCTCAATGTCACATTCCTCTTGTATATAAACCTTTCCCTTATATCCATATGTACGTCTATGAGTTTGTTTCTCTAGTTTACCTGGACTAACACACCATCCAAACTATTTGAGACACGTTTCATTAGTTCACCTTTGAAGAAACATTCTGATTATACATCTTTGTTCTTCTAGCAGTGTAAAATACTTTGAATATTCTTTAACAACCCCATATTCTTCAACAACACCATAACGATATTTAATGAAAACAGAAGTTGAACTGCCCTATGATCCAGCTATACCACTATTGGGTATATACCCAGAAGAGGCAAGAAATAAACCACAGCCAGCGGTATGCAAGCCAATGTTTATTGCAGCACAATTCACAATCGCAAAGACGTAGAAGCAAGCTAAATTTCCATCAATAGATGAATGGATTAGCAAACTCTGGCACATACACACAGGGGAGTACTATGCCTCACTCAAAAGCTCGGACGAACACATGAAACACATCTCTGCATGGGAAGAACTGGAGGAACTTATGCTAAGCGAAGTTAGCCAATCACAAAAGGAGAAGTACTGCATGAGCCCCCTGAGGAAAGTAGAAACAGTATGGTGAGTATAAAAGAGAAAACTTCTGTACCATAACAGTTGGTCCAAGAAGCAGGGTAAGGGGAGGAGGGGGGACCAAACCCAGGGAGGTACACGTTGGATGCAACACAGTAATGGGAGAAAAATGAGGGGGTAGAGGGGATAGGGAGATAAAAGGGAGTTCAAAAAGGAAAGCATAACAGAGAGAACAGGGCACTAATCTACCCGGGGCGGGGAGAGTACTGGTCTTGTCTCCACAGAAACTGGAGTGGGCAAGCAGTTCCTATCACAAAGCACCCAACCTGTAGGACAGCGTGGATGCATGGAAGGATGCAAGAAAAGAGAGAGCTACAGAGCTGGAAGCAAGCAGAGTCAGATGGACTCCTTTTCTAGAAGTGGGCATGGCAGATAACAGGTTGGAGGAGGGGCCAGCATCCCACACCCACAGGGATAAAGACAGGAAGGGAGGAAGAGGAAAAGAACTGGCCCAAGATCCACACTGACACGTGATGCTCAGAGGACTATATCCCTCTGGAGATTCTATGAGCCACAGAAAGGACTGGGAAAACAATGGTTCCTGGGGGCATAAGTGAGGGGAGGAGAGGGAGGTATGGAGAAACACATGGATGGGGGAGGGGGAGCAACAAATGGCCTGGAATCAATGGAAAGGAGGGTGTGGGAGGCCTGGTCGGGATTAAGCAAGGACAAAGAATCTATGAGGAAACACTGAAACACCAATGAAGGTGGAACAAGATGGTGGGACGGGAGGGAGATGGAAGGAAATAGAGGAAAGAGCTAGAAGGCAAAGGTCCCTTGCAGAGGTCTAACATAGGTATGTCCATACATAA
>PVJH01011326.1:0-69264 GCA_004026705.1 Nesogale talazaci
TGTGTCACGTACTAAGGCAAGTGTGCAATATTGTGACCGTGACCGAAATGTGATGCAGGGGTACCAGATGGACTGTTGGGCCTCTGAAATGGCTCCAGGCACAGTTGCCACAAACCTTCCATTTCCTTTTGGTCTCATTTTTGTTTATCCCAACAAAGACTCCACTTGCCAAGCACAGTGGTGGGGGTGGGGCTTCTGTACCGTGGTGGGACTGGGAGCTCTTCCGACTGCAGCTGATGGCTCTCCAAGGCATCGTATGTCTACATCAGACTCCCGCACAGCGTCCAATGTACAGACGATGCCTAGTGAGCGCTGACCATCGACTGCCAAACGTCCACGTGGAAACAGAGCACGTGGGGGTATTTCATTAGCATGCAGAATCGCGTCCAAGAGTGTGCAGGCAGCAGGGCCTCGGAGCTGCTGGTCCACAGCCTTCCTTCCTCGTGAGCAGCAAGGTTCTGGATCACCTTCGCTGAGTCTACTCAAGGACGCCTCCCCTCCGCCTGCATGGTGCTCATTAGCATAGACACTCGCTGGCATGTCTCCTTGGTTAAAAACACTCCAACCTTAAAATAAACTCTCCTTTCTGAATCCCGTTTTCTCTTCCAGGTTTCTCCTTCTTTACTCTTTGCAGAAACACTTCTTGACATTTTCCCAATTTCTTTTGCGCCCACTGTCTTACCATGTAAGTCTCTCAGTGACCTTCATCCTGTGGTCCCTTCTCCGTGGGCCTGACTCCTCCAGTAACTTGACTCTGCAGAGGCATATTTTGGGTCGTTATTTGGTCCACTGTGGGCCTGTCCATTTTGAGGGGATGCAAAACCCTTTAGCGCGGGGCAGAAGTGTCCCCTAGAGCTAGGCTTGATTCTCTGTGGGGCGAGGCTTTTCTTGTGGAGTCGCTGAGGGTTTTCTACCACCCAGCTTGAGGCTGGGGTGGAGCACTGACCATTGCACCACCGGGCTTCCGATGGTAATGATTGCTGCTCACAAAGGTTTGTTTGACTTTGACAACCAGGAGACACAGAGGATGCGTTTTCTTTTTACCATCTTGCCTCTTCTTTCTTAACGCCAACCGGTCCTTGCTTCACGTTGGCGTGGTGGTTCCTCCTATGGCTCCATCTTGGGCCTCTTCCCTCTCACCAAACCCTCACTTCTGGGGCTCCCATCTAGTTTCATGGCTGGAAATCCTTAGCTTGTACAGAGCGAATGATTCTCAACGTTCTATCTTGATCTCGGCCCTATTCCCTGACCTCATGCACATTTCCGTGTCTGACTACCTACCGGGTATCTCCCCTCAGAGGTTCTCTGAACACCACTTAAAGCATAATGAATCCTACACTGGATTTCTAATGGGATAATCCAAATCCACTCCTTGTCTCAATAAATGTGGACCCCTTTTGGCTCAGGGACAAAACCAGGGCGCTGTTTTTGATGGCTCTTTTTCTCTTGATCCTATTCTAATCAGCCAGCATGTGAGACACTAGAGCACTCTTTGAACTCCTATCACCAATCTCCTTGTACTTCACGTTCCTTTGCTAGCAGAGTTCCAAGAGACTGCTCAGACATCTGGGGGAATTGTACCCGGGTAAATTTTGAAAGGTGGAAGTGAGATCAACGCCACATAATTTTCCTCGTTCTGACACATTTTCAAGCTCTATGAAAGTCACCAGGTATACTGTGCATTTTTTACATTATGAAAGTGAGCAGAAAATATGATCCTGGTTCTACTTCCTGCCGTAGGAGCCCTGATGGCATAGTGGTCACGAGTTGGGCTGCTAACTGCAATGGCTCCATGGGAGAAAGAGGGTCCTTCTACTCCTGTAAAGAATTACGATCTCATAAATCCACAGGAAGTAGCTCGCTGTGAGTCAGCCTCAGCTTGATGACCACAAGTTTATATTGTGCTCTTCATTCATGGCAACAATATTATGGAATATCTACTTACACCAAGAAATTATGATGAACTGGAGGATAATAATAGACAAAGTAAGGAGAACCCGGTTTGGAGCTTAAGGGATGTTTCCCAACCCTCCCCGAATCTTCCTGGATGAGCCTGCCTAAGGTCTAAATAAGGACTCTATGCTCTGTATTCTTAGCTTGGCATAGCCTCATACTTCTACTATTGGAATTGTATGGCTAAATTGGAACTCATTTATTTAATGCCTATTTTGAAAATAAAACTAGGTTTGAAAATACTAGGAGAAATTTCACATTGCTTCAGTAAGATGCTACATTAGGCCACTTTAATTGTGTCTCATCTTCTGTGTCAGGAACAGAGGGCTGCTGATACAGAGACTGTAGATGGCAGTCAGCCCTGAATAGGACAACTGTTCTATTTTTATTCTGGATCAAACTAAACAGCACATATTTCATACTTAAAGTTAATACTGAGCTGAATTCAAACTACTGACCTGGAAGTGAAAGGACTCATTTTTCTTTATATCAGACTCCCACAATATCCATTCCTGGATATATGCAGAAAATGAGCTTAGAAAATGGTCTCTATAGCCTCTCCATTTCTCTCTCTTTCTCTTTCTCTCTCTCTCTCTCTCTCTCTCTCTCCCCACCCCTCTCTCTCTTTTTCTCTCTCTCCCTCTCCCCCCTCCCTCTCTCCCTCCACCCCCTTCTTGCTCACATGCCCATGCCATATTGGAGTTATAGGTTGTTTCCAAATGCTCTTGGTAAAACACAAACAGGGCAGATGACAATGGAAGAGGGCCTTTGGGAACATTCCCAGGAGTCTTCCACCTGCCCTGTATAACTAAGAGGTCTCTGCAGCAAACGAGGAGGTCTGGTGGCAGAGTGCATTGTGTGTTGAGCTGTGAACCTCCAGGCCTGTGGTTCAAAACCACCATATTTCATAGAGATCTCTGGATGGTGTGTGCCTCATGGTGCGGATGGCTGTTGATGTAAGGGGAAACGAAGCAAACCCTCTGAAGACCCTCTGAAAATAGTCATGCCAAAAGATTATCCATTTTAGGTTGCAAATAATATCTATGCTTCTCACAGATGAATTAAAATAAAACAAAGGGCATGGTCTTATTTTAAAAGACCTGTTCTGCCATGTCCAATAAGCTGGTGTGGGTTTCTTCTAACTCTGGCAGACAGCAGCACCCTGTGCCTCCCAATTCTCCCCTGTGAGCACTGGGGGCAGGCAGAGAAGGCACTGGCTCAACCGCAAGGCTTTCTTGTTTCTGTTTAGATTTTTCTGGAGTGTTACTAGATGCTCCAATGTTCATATGAAGTACTTGGGATCAGTGAAATCCCCAAATCCTCTGTCTGGAAGCAGTGCTACTTTTTTTTTTAAGTGGAAGATTCCACCACAGTCATTTGCCATCGAGTCAATTCCAACTCATAGAAGCCAACCCTGGCAAATTACATAACATAGGTCTGTTATTATTTACATGTGTATTTCATGTAATCTAGAAATAGTTAAATGACCTCAGCTATGTATGTATAGTTTATTACATTTCAGGAGTAGAAGAAATTTGTAAATATATCACGTCATCTAATCCAATGGAGGAAAGCAGATAATTGTCTTTAAAGTCTTGGTTAAATGGCACAGTGGTTAAATGCTGTGCTCGTAACTGAAAGGTCGACTGTTCAAACCCACCCAGTGAGTCTACAACCAGCCAGTTCTGTACTCATAACAGCTTCGGAAACCCCTTGGGAAAACTCTGGTCTGTGCCCATGAGTCACAATTGATTGGACTGCACTCAACTACCACAATGAAGCAGGCTTAATTCAATGTCTGCTTTAACAACAGAGTCAGTCCATGGAGACTGAGAGAATAAGACTCCAGTGAAAGTCTAGTTTGGGGGGAGAGCGTCATGTAGGGAATGGGGTTCATTAATCAATGGAAAGTAGTGAGAGTTTGAGTTGATGAAGAAATGAGAAATGGCATTCTTGTCAGTAAGTAAGATGAAAGAAAGAAAAAAAGAAAGAAAAGATAATTGTCATTTAGAAGGCCTGACTGATGGAGACCCTATGTGTGCCTGTCATGTGGGTTTTTTACTTGTTGAGTTTTTAGAAGTTTTTTCAAGGTGCTTTTGGGTGGACTTGAACATACAACCTTTTAGTTGAACAGCCACTTAGGGACTCCCATGAGTTAGCTAGAGGTCTTTTACTGCCAAACAATGTACACAGAACAACTCAAGTCACAGAAAGGGATTCCGGCAGCTTCGATGCTCTTGAGGTGCACTTCTTCCCATTTGCACTAAGTTCTTGTGACACCAGTCAAAGTCATCCCAAAGTGTCCGAAGTAACTTTTTTGTGAGTTCACCCCTTCCTCATGCCCACAATGAGATGTAACTGAAAAATGATGCCATTACTGGATTCAGAAGAATGTACTCTTCATGAATCACCAGAAGTTTCCAGTGGCAGCAGAGATGCTGAACTGACGGCACATAACTTCACCCCTCTGTCAGTGAGCGATGGATTCCTGAGGAGCAACGCAGCAGCACCCATGAGCAATCATGTGCCAGCTTAGTCAAGGTCGAGCTCTGCCAAGACCTTCCCTGGGCAAGGACAGTGAGGGTGTGGCTGACTGCTGACATGGGGCTTGGACTCAGCAGCGATCTGCAAGCCACAAGATCAGCAGTCCGGGCAGACTCTGCAAGTACTAAACTGGCAGATGGCACTTGCTGTTAGAAAACATGTGAGCTCTTCTCCCATTCCGTTTCTTAAGAAACAATAAAAAAAGAAAGCAGGAAAGAACTAGCAAGTGCTCTAAAATAGTTTGTTTTTGTTTTTTTCAGCGATCCTTTCCCCTATGAAGGAGATCCAGTGACATAGTTGGTGGAGTTGAGAGCAAGGGTCTCAGGTTAAAAGCGAAGGCTGGGGATTTGTATCCACCAGCTGAGCCCTGGGATTTCGTGCAGCTGATTTACAAGGTTTCAGCCTCCCAGTCTGGGACTTTAACCTGCAGGCAGGTCTTTTCTGTCCTGTGGGATCATTAGGCGTTGACTGGATGGATTTGGGTTTGGGGGTTTTCTCTCTGGGTTCAAATCCCCTCCAGGCCACTGGCTTGAGGTTTCCTTTTGACTGCATGGAAGGCATCTTGTAACAATCTTCAAGCCTGCCAATGCTTTTTCTTTCTTTGCTCTTCAAAATATGAAAGACCTTGTAATGTAGTTCGATCTACATTAACTTCAGAATAATATAAATTGGGATTGCCCCCACTTTCTGCAGCTCAGTCACCAGTGAGTTAGCTTCTCTGAAACTCTGTGTCCTCTGCTTCTATCTGATGTAGGGATTGCAAAATATGTGGCCATTGCTGCTGTTGCTGCTTGGTGTTGAGCTGGCTCTGCCTCACGGTGACCCACATATAATGGAACAGTAGCTTATGTGCTCCTGAGTTGTCTTCATGAGTACGGGGCTGCTTGAATCCATAGTTGTGGCCACTGTGTGTTTTGATCAGCTGTAAAGCCGGGCACTCAGGTTCCAGCACTCTTGCACACCGCTCTGTTGTGATTCATGAGTTGATTTTGGAATAGGTTGTCAGACTGTTCGTCTTAGACTGTCCTAGTCGGGAAACTCTTCTGTCAGCTGTCCACCAGAGGCAGTCTTGCAGGCGTTTGAAATACCAATGGCATTGCTTTTAGAATCAAAGCAACACACAAGCCACTTCAATATGATGCAAAGACAGATGAGAATTCAGTAAGGAGAAATAGCCTTTATAATTTATTTATATAACATACTTTTTGGCCCACAATAAATATATTTGGGGGCAAAAGCCAATTAGCCCCATGCCAGTCAGTAAATTTTGACATACTGTTGCCCTATAGGACAGAGTAGAATTGATCTGTCTAGTTTTCAAGATGCTGAATCGTTACACAAGCCTCCTGCCATGTCTACCTTCCAAAGAATTGTGGAGGTGGGTGGTAGGCTGGTTTGTGTAAAGAAGCCAAATGAGTGACACTCATATACATAAGAAACATCTCACATCAAGAAGGGGCCCCAGCCCAGACCCACTCAAGTCCATGGGCCAGATATTTTCGGGAGCCCCTTTCAGATGGACGTCACTGCCAGCTGATGGAACAAAGTAGAAAGCAGGAGATCAAAGGCTGGCGGGTTCAGAGTCCTGTCCCGTAGCTCCCAGGCCGGTGGGAACATGGTAGAACTCTGCGCGTTCTCTGTGTTTCTGACTCGTGTGGGGCTGCTCTGGAGTAAGACCCAGAATGGCAGCCAGCAGAGGCAGAGAAGAATAAATGAGAGGGAAGGTCACATACCCAAGGAAGCATGACCAGACCACCACCGGATAGGCAGGTTGAACTCCACCCTTCCCTTCACCCAGGTGCTCTCCACCTGACAAACATATCTCACCACCACGGGTGGGTGGTGGTGTTGGGGGGCGGGGGGTGTATGGGATGTTGTTCCCATGACCGTCCTTCCAGTGCAACTCTTGAATATGTGCTGCACTAGGACTTCTAAAAAGCACCTCAGAGAGAGAATACTGAATTCTTCTGTCACCAAGCTCTTTATTCACTTGACGACACCTTGTTGATAATTACACTGCTTTAGCTCCCGTGATCCTTTGCGGGCACTGCACAAGTCATGAGCGTATGTGGGGTGCTTCTTGGTGGATTTCTTTGTTGCGGTTTGTAACGAAGAAAGAAGAGCCCAGCAGGAGGCCTGCTGAGCCTTCACAAAGTCTCTGTGGCACCTCCTCTGTACAGGCCTTTAGCTCCGCCATGCACACAGCATCATTGACCACGTTGGTAAAGGGCTTTTTGAAATTGTGTGGCATCTACTTTACAGAGACAACAGAATAACATTGATGTCAATTGAGTCTTCTTGTCCATCTCTTTGTATGCTTTCAAATACCACAAGACACAGGGCCTTCTCTCTAGGCAGGGAAGAACCTAGCACTGACAGGTCAAATTTCATCTAACCTCATTTGAAGGAGGTTTTCAGAATTGGCACATTCCTAAGGAGGGACTAGGAGGACATGGATTCATGGACGTGAGAGAGAGATAGGGCTTCCTTTCGCAGTGTTAACTGTAGCTCAAAAGCAGAAAGCGTGGGAGGCACACGCACGATGGGTGGCTTCGTTGCTATCGACGGGCTTGAGAAACACATTGCTGTTTCATTAGATGCCATCCAGCCGGCTACTACTGAAAACGGGCCACTGCCATGTCCTGCAGTTGGCCTTATGTTTTATCCCATTGTTGCAGCCCTTGTGTCAATCCATCTCA
Organism: Nesogale talazaci; assembly: GCA_004026705.1. Classification (NCBI taxonomy): domain Eukaryota; kingdom Metazoa; phylum Chordata; class Mammalia; order Afrosoricida; family Tenrecidae; genus Nesogale; species Nesogale talazaci. Next base: position 7,197 of record PVJH01011326.1, read on the forward strand.
CGAGTGCTTCCTCATTTTCACTGACCTCTGCTTTACCAAGCTTTGTGTCATTTCCCAGGGACTGGTGTCTTTTGAAAGCTTTTCCGAAGCAAGACAGAGTCTGACCATGCTTCTTTCTAAGGAGCTTTCTAACTGTATCTCTTCCATGACAGACTTGTTTGTTTTCTGGAATGTCCTGGGCCTTTTGATGTTCTTTGCCAATGCCATACTTGAAATATTTTCATCCTTTTCTGGTCTTTCCTATTCATTGCTCAACTTCCACAGGTGCATATGGTGGTGGAAAACAGCGAAACCGAATCACACGAGGAACGACACCATGCTTGCCATCAGCTGGAGGGAACTTTGATGACTGTTGAGGATTTACTCTGTTTTGAACAGGTCTTTCTGTTTTCAGCATCCCCTCAAATCATGATGAGCTGGAATCAACACTTGGACAATGAGCTTGCATTTGATCTTCTTTTCCTCCATATCAAAAATGAGTCAAAATATATTACTATAAAACATACACATGTATAATAAATAAAATATTAAAATGTGAGCCAGCTAAGACCATACATTTTTGAAGGGAGTGAGTCCTCTCGAATCAATAGCCAAATAACTGTGCATACTTTGCCATGCTGAAAGGATTAAAATATTATTTGGGGGGGCATCACTGCCCTCTTGTGGGAGTAGAAGGCCCATCCTTGCTCCTTGAGAGCTGCTGCTGGATTTGAACCACCAGCCCAGTGGGCCACAGTCCCACACACAACCACTACGCCACCAGGTCTTAGCCTGAAAGGATTCAGATCTTATTCCTTCTCGATAATCTTTGTTTTTCAGAACAAAAAGACCCCCAAAGGGTTATGATCATGTGTACAGTGTGGAGATAAGATTTCTCAAAGGAATTCTGGCAGGACAGTCCTTGCCACCTTAGAAGAATGAGCAGGTTCATTGTCCCGGTAGAAAAAGATTCCTCTGGGCAATTTTTATTATCATTTTTCTGACAAAGGCAGCTTTCAATTGCCCCAAATCTTCTTCATAATAAGCCCCCTCAATTCATTCTTGGAGAAGATCTATGAAAATATCCCCTTTCAGTTCCCCCAAAGTGACACCAATATTCTGAGACGACCACCCAGACTTGCACGGGAGGGACACAGGAAGTGCCCTGAGGAGACTGTGGTGGGCCTTGACCTTTTAGATAGAAGACACCCTAATAAGACCAAGACAGGAGTGTTATTGACAGATCCTGTTCACAGTCTTCAATGGATTGCAGAGAAACGCTGCAGTGTGCTTTGTTTGGCAATAAACCCAGGCAGGTATGAACTCGAGCTCTCTTAGCAAGACTCAGGAGCTTCCCCTAGTAAGATGCAGTGCTCATAGAACAATGCTGAGTTTTCTGAGCAGAGAGGGGCCCGGGGTCACTGACCTGCAGATGCTCTGGGTCACGTACAGTCGGGTTCTGCAGACACTATTGGCAGGGGGTTTATGATTTACTGTTTAAAACGAGAATCTACAGCACATGCTTCTCTCACAATTGGTTAGTTGAAATTATCAAATACTGTAGTGTTTAGTAATGGCACTTTTTAATAATTTTGCGATTGTTAAGTGCACAACCACTAACCCAAAGCCCAGTGATATGAAGATGCCAGGCATTTCACAGAAGAAAATTGTCATACGGTCTGCTGCTAGAGAGATACAGCTCTGGGAGGCCTCTGAAGCTGCTCTATTTGTTTCTACAGGGTGATCATGAATCAGAATCGATTCAATGACAATGGTTTTAATGGCACTTTATTTATTCACTGTATGGTTTACTTTAAGACAGATTTGAAGTGAGTTGCAGTACAAAAATAAAAGAAAATAAAATGGTAAAACAATTAAACAAAATTATTATTTTGCTTTGCTTGGACATAATCTACTCTACCATATTCTTTGGGGTATGGCTTCTGGGTCATTTGCTCAGATGTTTTCCTTTCTTTCAACCCAAGGGATTAATTGTTGTTGTTGATCTTCATGCATTTTATTATTTTTGCATTCAGTCCTTTCCTTGATTCCATTCTCAGGTCATTGTGTGCCTTTGGGGTTCTGGAACCATCTATGATACTTCATTCATCTTCTCTCTTTCACCTGAGACCTGGCCCTTCCCATCAGACTGAACAGGCCTGCCCTGCCCACCATCTGAAGTAATGGCTATCCTTTGCTATGGACACTAGCATGCATACGCCAATGTTGCTTCATATAGTGAACTCAGGTGGACAGTCCTTCACTGTTAGCTCTATTCCTGCTTTTTCTGCTCTGTTGCACACTTATTTCAAGGATGGCCATGTGGTTGGTTAATAGACAGGGCAGTTATGGGCTGGTTTCCAAGTCAGTGAGAGGGTACATGTTTGAAAGGGTCGCTTCTCTTCAGTGACTCCATTGCCCCTTTGAGGAAAGTGCAGGCTTGCCTAGTTCAAGTAGATTCCATGTGGACTTTCTCCCCTGACCAGTGCCAAGAAGTTTGCTGGAGAATCAGAAGACATAAGGACCTTAGTGGAGCTGCAGAGAACAACAAAAAGGAGACGAGCTAAAAACTGGCTACTTTCCCTTTGCAGGCTCAGCAAGATTACCAATGCAAGGCAGTTTATGCATGTATAGTGTCTGGTTGTCCAAGCTTATCTAAAAAGACAAAGAAAGCAAGAAAGCAGTGGCTGTGCCATCAATTCTGACTCATGGTCCACCACCCCACCCCCACCCCCGTCCATGTTCTGGAAGGAGCTCTGTTGGTGTTGAATCTGTTTTGTAGTATGCCTCTGTCCTGAAGGCATCCACAGAGGTTCTAGAATGCTACCTTCTTTTGTCTCATCCCTGACTACCTAAGGCATGCACCTAGAAACTCACAGCCTACGTTTCTCTTTCCAGGAAATAATTAGCAGAAACCAAAGACATTTATGTCTGTCCTGTAGCTCAGGACATGTTAGAACACCTCATTCTCTGTCCTCGGTGCTCCAGAAGGGCTCCTGGTTTTGCTTACCACCATTGGCATTAGCATGTTTAAACTCTGGAGTTCACCCTGTCCTATAACCTAACCTCAGGGATCCTGACAGTCCTTTTCCAGGAATCCTTCCTCCCATGAACCCATTGACAGCCAGTTTTCCCTGGGCTGTAAGTAGCCATTTTCTACTTGCCCATGTGTTTAATGCTTTCACACATGAAATGCAAGCATGCTACCTTGGTGGTGGTGTGTGCCAGCCACAACTCATGGGGGCACGCTGCACACCGCTGGATTCTGCCCCATCTCTACCATCGTGATGGCTGAGCTCATTGTCACAGCTCCTGCATCCATTCATTTCCGTGAGTGGAGGTTTCCTTTTCATAGACTCTCTACTTTATCCTCCAGGATGTTTCTCTCCAGGCGCCCTTTTGATAACTCTGGATATTTCCCGCTGACTCAAGGCTCCTCTGTCCTGCAGGATGCAACCCTCTATTCAAAGGGACCCGGGGGAGGTAGCAGAGGACCTTGTGGCGGTTCTGGGGGAGCCTTCGGTCTCAGGCAAAGTCCTTGCCAAAACCACAACACAACTGCATATCCAGTGAGAGACAATGCTGAGGAAGAAGAGATAGTGTGGGTTATATAAATGTGTAGGATTATCTTCTTGGAAAAATTAAGAATCTTTTACTGGGTATGTACACTCATAAGCAGAAAGTTTATCAAAACTGATGAATAGAAGATCAGCAAATAGCTAGTATACCTAGCCATTGCAAGAACAAGAAGGAGACACAAGAGGGAAAAAATCCATATCCAAGAGCAACTGAAACTAGGAGGTGCCTATATAAGTGTTCAAGACAATGTGCACTAAATTGATGGAGAAATGGCTGAAAGGTATGAGAGAAACTCCCAATAGAGGAAGACATGCCTGTGCTGGGAAAAGTCGGTCTTGTGATCAGAGAAATCCTCCTCAAATTCAGAGGTTGGTAACAGGCATGTCTGAAAAACCCACAGCAAGCTTTTCACAGTGTTTTAAATAGCCAAACAATAACTAAAAGAGCCCTACTCAACTCATAAAAGAGCACAGGTTCACAGATACTCAAGAAAAGATGAGTGCATAGCAAAAAGGAAGATTTCAAAATAGAAGATAAAATAGAGTATCATAAAAGAAGTATTAGTTTTTCACTGGATCAACTCTTCCAGAAGTTTGATAATCACCTGACTACAGTCACTGGTCCACCCATTGAAATCTTGGTCCCTCTTCATTCCCAACCTGATTCTTCAGCATTGGCAGCAACACAAATCTAGTTGGTCAGTTCCGCAACTTTGTTTTATTTCTTCTTCACTTGCTGGATATTCAGACTGTGAGAAGACAGAGTGGGCGATTAATTACCCAGTGAGCATATGCTAGCATGTGCTTGCTTACTAATTGGTGATACACGGTTTCTCTTTTTGCTTCTCTCCCAGCCCCACAGCACCTGCCTATAGAATCAAAGCTCTTTCGAAGTTGATCGTGGCAGGCACGAAGAGAGGACCCAGAAAACAAGGTACATGAGAATCTACTTGGGCTTTCTTATTACTCTGTAGTGATTAACGTTTTTCACATCTTTGATGAAGCAAAACCCATGTCAAATTGTTCACTGCAAGTTAGTAAAGACGTAGAAGGAACTCCTACCTTCCTTGCTTACTGAGTCTACCACCTTTGAGCAATGGGTAGAAAGTTTGGGCTAAAACACGCCAACCCTCTGATATTCAAAAACGACGAAGAGCCACATCTTAGGAGACTCTTCAGTGGTCTTAACATTTTCACACCAGGTCTATTCAATTCTTCAAGCAGCTAATAGAATAATCATTCAATTCTTAAATGGGATCACGCAAAATCTCTGCTTACATGCATTCTTATGCAGGTTAAACATAATATGATGTTCTAATATCACGATTTTACAAGTTTTCCTATTTTTTTGAATGATATCACTCATCCTAGTCTAGGCAAACAGTGTTAATTCACATGCCAAAATTCACTTAACAGCAAGTTTCAGGGTCCAGTGAGACCCACCCTGTCCCTCCCCTCCTCCCCGCCCCACATGCAGCAAAACCAGTTTAAAACTGTAAATTGTATACCACCCTTCTCAGAGTTGTTTTGGCCTGTTTGTTTTCCCTGTACATTTCTATCCAGATCTCTTAGCCTTCCTTACGAGGACTGACATGGGAGCAATAGAGGCAGTGTGACCATTGTTATTGCTGTACCACATAGAGTTTCCAGCAGCTGGAATCGTCTCAGGACGATGACCAGTTTTCTATTGGAATTTCTACAGGAACAGAAATCCAGGTGTTTTTTCTGGGTGGGTACAAAACCTCCTAGCTAGCACCTGAGCACTTCCACAGTGTGACACTAGCACTCCTTTGCCATCATGATGCTGCAGATGAAGAGCTTTGAGCCCCTGAGGACTAGTCACTGTAGCAGTTGCAGCTCTTCTTGTGCTCAGACCCAGGGTCTTGCTGTGGAGTCTTTCTGGGTGCAGTGATCTTAGGGCTATCAAGCTTTCTTTGCAAGAAGGCTCTTCTGCACAAACTCACAGCACCTCTTCCAGAATGTAGATGGCAGTTATTGGAAAGAGTGTGTCAAGTAGTCATGTCTGCTGTCCTGATAGATTCAGAAGTCCCCACAAATACAACTCTCTTCTCTGTCACTGTCCCATTGCTATCAAGTGCATTCCAGCTCAGTGATCCTCTCTAGGATTTCTGAGGTTGCATATTATGGCAGTCATCTGCTTATGTTAATTTTATAATTGAAATGTAGGGATGGAGTCTGGCCTGTTAATCAGGAGAAAGCCATTGAGTAGCTGATGAGGCCTCTGTGTGGGCATGGCTTTCCTCTGAGACTGCTGGGAAATCTCGCGGTATTTCCCGTGAAGATGAGAAGCTATCTTCCCCAGTTGTTGGGAGTTAGTTTCAGAGATGATTAACCACAGGCAACACAAGATGCAGCCTCCGAGAAGCTGGAGGAGCCAGCGGAGAGACCACTCGGCTTTGCCCTGATGAAGACAGACCTCTGAAGCTGGAATGGCATGCTGTTGATGGACCTGTGCCCTGGAAGTGAGGAGCCATGGGGAAACCCCTGCCAGTGCCAGAATTCTGCACCCACTGACCTGTGACTACCTGAGTCGGAAGCAGACTTTATAGACTGACTTCGGGCATATGGGTTATTATTGGACTTATGACTTTGCACTGGACTGGATTGGGATGCCTTCTTAGTGTCACATTCCTTTTGTATATAAACCCTTTCCTTATACCTATATGTGTGTCTCTAGAAATTTGTTCCTCTAGTCTATCCGGACTAACCCACATATCTTTCCAGTAGTAGATAGCCTTATCTTTCTCCCAAGGACCCAACAGGGGGTTTGAACCCTGGCTTTGGGTTTAGTCATCCCATGCTTACCTGAAAGTACCATGGGCATGCCTGACTTATCAGTAGACTTACCAAACAAATAGAGCTGAGCAGACAGGTGTAAAGTTAGACAAGTTTATGGGGGAAAAAATCCTCATTGGTGAAATAGCAAGCTAAAACAAAACAGTGTAAAATGTATATCACCTTAAGTCTTAATATAGCCTCCTTTTTTATGAATTCAAGATGCTCTGCTTTATTAAGTATATGAACAAGAAGAGGGAAAGCTAGTCCAGGCATTGCATTCTGCACGGGGATCAGACAAAGGCTGTGACTTTGTACATGGAGCTCCTAGTACAGAAGACAGGGCATCAGCACACTTGTCAATAGCACCATGAAAGGACTTTTGGACCAATCTAGAGGAGCTGTGGACTGGCTTCAAATATTACAGAGTTTTATGCTCTCAAGTATCCCATAGAGGTCACATTAGAGGAAGTCCCTTTTTTAGTGTTGTTTGTTTTTCCCCTCCAATAAAGACAGATCCATAATCTTTAGGCAATTAACCTTTGGATTTCCCCTTTTATCTAGTCTCCATGACTTGTAATTTCTACTCTAATTGGATGTACTGTGACTGGAACTAATCACTTGGTTAGATGAATCTAAATGCTGGGCATGCTTTGAAAATACATCCTTCAAGATGTGGAGAAAAGCAAATGTCCTGATTTTTGAGGATCCTGCAGTCATTGGACCTTGTCCCTACTTAAACCCCTATGAGAAAGGAATCCTGATTTTTGCAGCAGGCAGAATGCTCAGCATCCAGGGCCTATTCTCCTTCTTTAGCCCATAGTTCAGCTTGCATCCCAGCCTTTGACTTGGTAGCAGCTTCTCAGAGGTGCAATAGCGCCTGGACTCTCTGTGGCTTTGCCCACGGCAGTTGGCTATGCAAAACTTGATCTTACCGTGACCTACATATTGATAGTTTTTTCAAACAACTTTTGTCACTGGCAGGCACAGAGGATCTTTCCTTGAGTCAGCATCGGCTCACAGTCATGTTAATAAAGAGGGAGCAAGCTCTGTCTTCAGGATCCTGGAGGTGGTTGAGATCGGTGTGGTGGATACTGAGCGTTTCCCTCTTTGGGGGCTGGTTCTTTAGCAACTGCGGAGCCCTTTTCTAGCAATTGGTCTTTCCGATGCTGTGTCCACAGTAAAACAATTTAAGTGTCACCATCTTTGCCTCTAAGGGATATCCTGGCTGTATTTCTCTGTGTGTGCTTTACTGTGGTGAGTTAGGTGGGGAATTTACATTTCAGATGCTCACCTCTGTATTCAATATTGATGACTCCTGAGATCAACATGAGCTATGACAGGTGGTCAGCAAGACGGATGCCAGATCCAGATTCAACCGCAGAAGTGAGCAAGATGGCAAACAATGTAAATCTATACCAAGTGTAGGCCATACCCCAAATTAAGCCTCCCTCATTTGTCTCAAGGCCGTGACAGAATTAAGGAAGTGGTACCACACCTTATTCTTCCCACTGTTGCTCGGCTACTTCATAGAAAATTCCTTAGCTGAATTGATCACATCTTGTTAAATTGTGGGAGAATCCTGGCACAGCTAAGTTGACATAACAGTTATAAATGGATTATGCTGATGCTTTTTCTAATGCTAAATTGTCCTAGCGTAACTGATTTGGATTGAGGTTGATTGTGGCCTATTAACTCTTTGATTTATCATTGGTTCCTATTAGCTGAGATTTTGTTTCCTTTTTTGGCATCTACATATTGGTCTGTAGTTTTCAGTCTTGGTAATAATTTTGCCTGGTTTGGGAATCAGGGTTATACTGGGTTCATAAAATAAGTTTGGGAGTTTTCTAACCTTTTCAAAATCTTGGAATAGCTAATGAGGATTTGATGTGGTGCCTCTGGGTGCTTAGCTAAATTCCCAAGTGGCGCCATCTGATTTGGACGTTTTTCTTGTTGAAAGCTTCGAAATGACCTGATGAGTTTATCCTATTGGCCTGGATCAGTGGAGATTTTCTACATCACTTTGTGTTATTTAGGGCAGGTAGGGTGTATCTCCACAAGTTTGTTCATTTCATCAAGTTTTATGAGTTTTTTGGAGCACAGGGTTTCATAGTAATGCACTTTTATATTTCAATCGATTCTGTTGTGACGTCACCCTATCTTCTACTGTTAATGTTCGCACCTTTGCTTTCCTTTCCTTTAAGTTTTCCAGTGGTGTGTCAATTTGTTAATCTTTTCAAATAAAATTTTCTGTGTCTTCTAAGTCTTATTTCTGTCGATCACCTGACTCTCCCTGGCTCTAGTTCCCATTATTCCTATTTTTCACGTACAGATCTAGCAATTATAAATTCAAGGAAGACTATCAATTTTGCCTGCAAAGCTTGGCACAATGCCAAGTACATAGTGTGGTAGTTACTGGATACATGTACATCTTATACATGCAAGAAACAGTGGATCTAGACAGACACGGTGCTCAGAACACAGCAGATGTGTGTATACACACCAGATTGGTGACACTATTTCCTGTGTTTTTGGTAAAATTGTGGAAAAATTCAAAGCTTATTTCCTTTCCACATCAGATCTGCAAAGGGAAAATATATAGAAATGCAACCAAGGAAACTTCCAGAATTATTACTTTGGCAGGTTCAGTATAGCTGGCATGACTCCCATTTAAGATAGATATAGGAGGATTTTATAGTATCTGGTCTACACGAAATAGAAATACAATCTATAGCTCTTTAAATTGTGTCAGATAAAGGAATTATTCAAAGACATGTCAAAATAGTGGGGAGACATCCTCAAATAGTGCCCTATAAAGAAACTACAATACATTCTGGGGGGAAAAAAATCTGTTGCAAAGGTAGGATAAGTGGAAAGTTGGCTTTTTTTTGCAGAGAGGAGAGGCTAAAGAATAAAAGAAGCCAAAACCAGTTAAAAGAAGGAAGCAATGGGGGAAAAAAGAAGCAAAGAAAACTGGTGAGAAAGCAAAGGATGGCAGGGCTAAAATTAGAAGAGACAGATCAATCAGCACTCTACTAAGTGCTAGCGTCTTCAGGCAAGAGAAATATCTTTGATAAGCCTGGGAGAGAGTGTGGAGTGTAAAGTTAACCATGGAAACATTAGCAAGAAAATGTGTGTTCTAATCTTCTTTGATGCAGTCTTGAGAATACAGGCAGTGATTCAGCTCCCTCATTCTGTTGTTTTTCAAGATACAAATAGAGTCAGGGCTGCTTCCTATGTGTTAGCACACAAGTTAGCATCCTAGGCATTAACTCAATTGTTTCCAGGTAGATTCAGATGAGCAGATTTGCTTAATGATTTTAAACAATAGCTCCACAAATTGATTTAATAGGATATTTGAGCTTCAGGTCTGAAGATACTCTAGTGAAGGATGATCCAGCTGACTCCAGTCACATGTCAATTGTGTTAGTCCGGGTAGACTAGAGGAACAAATTTAATAGACACGTATATAGATGTAAGGAAAAGGTTTATATACAAGAGGAACAGGACATTGAGCCCAGTCCAGTTCAAAGGCATAAGTCCGATATTATCCCCTATTCCTGAAATCAGTCTATAATGTCTCCTTCCAACTCATGAAGTCACAGGTCAGTGGGTGCAGAATCCTGGCACTGCCAGGGGTCTCCACATGGTTCCTGTCTTCCAGGGCTCAGGGTCCATCAACAGCAGAAGCAACTCATCGCTGACAGAGGGCTACATGTGGCCACCCCAGCTTCAGAGGTCTAGTTCCATCAGGGCAAAGCCATGTGGTCTCTCTGCCAGCTCCTCCAGTTCTCGGACGCTACCATCTTGTCTTGTCCGTGATTCATCGTCTCTGAGACTAACTCCCAACCACTGGGGAAGATAACTTCTCATCTTCTTGAAGGAAATATCACAAGATTTCCCAGAAGTCTCAGGAGAAAGCCATGCCCACATAGAGGCCTCATTGGCTACTCAATGGCTATCTCCAAATTAATAGGCTAGACTCCACCCCTACATTTGAATCATAAAATTAACATAAGCACATGACTGCCACACCAATCATGAATCATTCTGAGGAGAGGAGGAGTGGTTATTCCACTGGTGTCTCACTGAATAGAGAAATTGGTCCTGGAGTGAGAAATTGGCAGTTTAGACCCAAATCTCAGCTCCACACTTATCGGCTTTGTGGGCAAATTTTATTTTTGCTTATGAATTTCATTTTCTTCTCAGTAAAATGGAGATGTCACTAGTATGTACTCCATAGTCACTGTAAATATCAATACATTATAAATACAATGCAATGCATTATAAACCAACACCAAAACAATTCAACAAATATGTCAATGTCTTTGAGTTGAGGCAGCCTCAGAGGGACCTTATAGAACAGGATCGAATTTCTCCTATGAGTGTCCAACACTGTGACTGTTTATAGGAGTCAAAAACTCTATCTTCCTCCTAGCAAGAGAGAGAGAGGCTGGTGGGTTTGAACTATTGACCTTGTGGATCACAGCCCCAGATGCAAACACTATACCACCAGCGCTGCTCCAGCACATTCCATCATACAAAATGACACAAACACATTGTGCTGATATTCTGTTCTACACCATTATATAAAATATCACACAATCTCACATGCTTAGAGGTATGTTGGACACACAGTTGGTATTCTTATTACCTTATAAGTGCACTATAGAGCTTGATCTAGTGTAGAGAAACGAAGGAGTGTAAATGTTGCTTGGTTGCTATCCCCAAAGGTTGGAGACTAGAATCACCAGAAAGTACTCAGGAAGCTAGGTCTGGTCACTTACTTCTGAAACATCCACTGTGGAAACTGGAAATCAGGCCTATGTGAACACCCCTGGGGCTGCTATGAGGTGGAGACAAGTGAAGGCTAGTGGGGGTGGTGAGAACCTTGAATGTTTGGAGGCAAAAATGTCAAGCGAAATGAATGCTCTTCTGTCTTGACTATAAAAGGAGAAGCAGATGTGATGGGGAGCAGATGATTTACTGCACATCATTTTAGTAGTTCTGGTGTTAAATGCTCCATGCCTGAATACCTGCTTTACCAAAAGTTTCTAAGGTAGAAAAGATGTCTTCATAGGACACTGATGATTTTTCCCTAAAGATCTATTAAAATTTTTTAATGGGTTCAATTGTGTAAATAAAGTCATCAGGAGAGAAATGTCTTCATCTCAACAGTTTTTTTTTGCCATAAAAATGTCATGTAGAAGCTAGAGATTCAAATCTGCAATGTATATGGATTCTAATCAAAACATTTAGCAGTAGGAAAATATAGGACTGCCAACAGCATGATGACAAACATCCATTCTCTGTGTTATCATAACAGTAGCTGCAAGGGGATTGTCCATCTGGGTTGGAAGCTTCCACTGAACTCACCACGGATTTTCTTTCAAAGTGCATTCTGTGATTGTCATCAATGTTATGTGTTGTTGACTAGGTTCCAACTTGTGCCAGGAATAAATATTACCCAGTCCCACAACACCTTCATGAAAATTGGTGCCTCTAAATTCATTGTGGCAGAGGTGTCCACCCAGCTGAGGATAGGTTTGTCTTATTTTGCTGGTCACACATGATGCCCTTCTCTAGTGGTATGTCTTTCTCTATGATGCGAACAAAGACACAAAGCCATCCAGGTAAATTTCTCCATCCTCCATCAAAGGAAACTGTCTGCTCTGCTTCCTCACACAGATGTATCCCTTCTTCTGGCGACAGCAGTTGGGATGTATCAAGTCTGCTTTTGTTTCTCATGGTCCCACTTTCACGTACATACAAAGTGACTTAAAAGGTCACGACTGAGTCAGGTGTACCTTAGTCAGGAATGTGACACCTTTGCTTTCTGTAATTTAGCTGCAGATTTTCCCAATACAGTATGTCATTTGATATCTTGACTTCTGCTTCCATGAGCATTAATTATAACAGTAAAGTGAATTTTTTAACCATCTTGTTAAATACATAAACACATATATTGTGCCATGCTTCTTCACATGTCTGCAGCTGTCATCATTCTCTGAACCTCCACCTTTCCATCTGAGCCCCTGACATCAGCCTCCCATCCCTTCCCCTCCACCCTTGCCCCCCACTCTCCCACCAATTCTCAATACTCTATAAATTATTGTTTTGTCATAACTTACACTGTCTGATGTCTCCCCTTGCCCTCTCCCCCAGTGTCTGTCCCCCTGGTAGGCGGTTATGTGTAGATCCCCAAAGTTGGATCCCCCTCTCTTCCCCACTTTTCCTCTACCCATCCAGTAGCTTCACTCCTACTATTGGCCCCAAGGGGTTCATCTCTCCTGGGTTCCCTGCATTTCCATTTTTCATCTCCACAGTAAGGCAGAACTGGGGCCATGACATTTTGGGGGGAGGAAGCCTTTAGGAACTAGAGGAAAGTTGTATGCTTCATTGCCACTTCACTAGCCTGTTTCCTCCCCATGACTCCCCTGTGAGAAGGTGTCCAATTAACCACAGGTGGACTTTGGGTCCCCACTCCATTCTCCCCCCCCCCATTCATAATGATGTGATTCTTGTTCTTTGATGTTTGATATCTGCTTCCTTCAGCGCCCCACCCCCACCCCACCCTGTGATCACATATGCTAGTGTTTTTCTTCCATGTGGGTTTTGCTGCTTCTGGGCTAGATGGCCATCCATTCACCCTTAAGCCTTCACAATCCCAGGTGCTTTAGTATTTGGTAGCTGGGTGACATCAGATTTCTCCTCTCTGTCTGTGTCTGCTTCCTTCTGTCTTCAACGATCTTGTCAGGAGGGTGGGCACAGAATAACATGATTTTTGTTCTTTGATGCCTGATATCTGGGTCTTTCCACATCTCATGGTTGCACAGACTGGTGTGCATCTTCTAAGGTGGGCTTTGTTGTTACTGGGCCATATAACCATTTTTTCACCCTCAAACTTTTAAGTTCTTGGATGTCATATAGCTGGGTATCATCAGCCATCTTTACCACTCTTGCTCAATCTCCACATGTCCTCAGTGGTCATCTCGTGAGAGATCGCTCACAGTGATACAATTTTTCCCTGCTTGATGCTTGAGGCCTGGTCCTTTTGACACCTCATGGCCACTTTTTCCCTATGGGCTTAGATACCTCTCAACTAGATGGCTGTCTATTTATCTTGAGGCTTTGAGACCCCAGACTCTATATCCTTTGATAGATGAGCACCATGAGTTTTCTTCACCACATTTGCTTATGAACCCATGGTCCTGTTTTGAGGTTATCTTTTTTCTTCCTCCTTTTCACCTTTCCTTCCATATTTTCTCTGCTCAATTTCAGCCATATTGCATATTGAAGGCTGTAGTCTTTGACCTTCACCAATGTTTCAATGTGTGTACACTTTAGACAAATGAGGCTGTGCGATCTGTACAGCACAGGCTGCTAAAGAACCTTCCTTAAATCCTGATGCCTCTGATCCTAGATTTGCATTTTAAAAGGAACTCAACATTATATTCTTTTAAAATGTAATCCAATTACCCAATCTTCTCGAGTAGAGAAGAATAGTTTAAGACATGGACACTCTAGATCAATTAATATCAATGAGATCTTCCCAGGATAAGGAGGAGAACCTAACTGATCCCTGATGACGACAGAGACTCTGGGAGCTCTATGCTGAGTCCTAAGAAGTCCCTTTTGAAGTTTGCTTGACCAGTGGCCCTTTGAAACATAAATTTATTCTCTGGATCTTCTCTTTACCAACTTGCCACACACAATGCTATTTATTAATTTGATAAACCATCTCAATAATACTGTTTACACATCTAGAAACTGAGTGAGTTGAAATACTACTCCATCTGAAAGGTGAAACTCTCCTCTAAGTTTTCTCAGAATGCTCCATAGACGTTTACTTTATGATAATAATTAAGTTAACTATTCAACACGGCTCATTGGGTCTTTTTAAGTAATTCATTTAGGGAATTGAAAATTGGTTTTGAGTGATTTCTTCTCCTTAGAGGATTACTATATTTTCTGTTAATCACAAATTTCAGAACCATTGCATAGTTCTTAGGACGATGAATATTGTGATTCATTTCTTAATTCAGTCTCAGTCAGATGTCTCTCCCAAGAACTAGGCATTTAAATATAAAGTTTTCAGTGGGGATTTCTTAATTAGCTTTTAATAAGGGGAAATATTAGCATCTGCTTTGTCATGCATTTTATTTCAATAAAATTAAGAATTTCCAGCATTCAATGAGGCCGTTGTCTATTTTCATTTTGAGTTCTCTAGATATTCCATTAATTAATGATGCAAGGCGGAGAGACTTGCCTGTAAATAATAAGATTATAGCTCCCTAGTTTGTATAGTTTGAATGTTTTGAAATTAGAGTTCATATGAAATTTATGAATCTTCAAGGGGACAATATTCAAGCAATGGGAATGGCAAGAAAGTTTGCACATTTGGCTGTGGAAATGGGGTGGCCCTCCCTGTACCTCACTTGACCCCGATAGAAGCACACTTTCATTTCCAAGGTTAACCCCCTCCTCTGCATTGCACAGGGTTTTGAATCCAGTTGCTATTGGCTGAACCTGCTTCCTGGCTACTTCAGGTGTGTCAGAATAGACCTGCGCTTCAGAAGGCTTTCAATGGCAATCTATAGAAGTAGATAGCGAGGCCTCCCTCCCCACATGCCTTGGGATGAACTGAAACTTTACAGTAAGCAGCACACATCATCCACCACTGACACCATTCAGGGATGCCTTTGAAAAATGACATGTGATTTCAATGACACATTTCTTGTTGGAGACAAGTTAATACATAGTTTGAGTTAATACATCACTCCATCTTTTTAATGCAAGAAAGGGGTCCTGGCCAATGATCTAGGAAAATGCAGCAATCTCATTTACTCTGTAGCCAGCTCCTCGACAATGAACTGTGTAGCTGTTCGTGTTCATTGAGAAGGCCAGAACTAAACATATGGCAAACACCGATGTATTCTAATTATGTGTGTTAATTGGCTATTCCTAATAGTTAGGTCCAGAGGAAATGTAGTAGGGAGTGATGTTTTTATCAGGAGTCTTACAAAGGCCAACCTACTTCCTCTCAGTTGGTACTGAGTCTGTGTGCATCAGCTGGCCTTATCGGTGCTTGAGGTTTCAGCAAACACCAAGGCTAGGTCTGCACAGAGTTAGAGTGCATTCTCTCCATCAGAAGCAGACAAAATGGAGGGCCACCCAATATTAGCATCTGCTAGTGAGCAAATGCTTAAGGAATCAGGTGGCACACGATTGAAGTTTCAACTGGTAACCAAAAGGTGGGTCCCTTGGACCCACAGCTCCTGAATGGAGTGAAGCTATGGCAGCCCGCTGCCCTCACAATGACAGCTTTGATACCAAATCTGTCACAGTGGGACTATGTCCTCTAGGATTGCTATGAGTTAGCTTCCATGGACACTCACAGGTTTCTTGGACCCTCTTCATGAAAAGACCACACCCACAAAAGACACCATGATGCTCTGACCTGAGTTACAGGTTGAATACCACTTCTACACTTTTATATGTCTTCAAGTTGACATAAAATGATGTAACTGCCACATATCTTCAAAGGACAGTCAACCTTCAAAGATGATTTCTTAAGAAGCTCAAGCTTCAAGTCATTGGAAGACAATTAACTTAGGTTCATATCTCCATGCCTTGTAAAATGACTGTGGTAGTTTGGGTTGACTAGAAAAACAGATTTCATAGCTATGTACATAAGAAAGTTCAATTATATATTAAGGAAACATCCCA
The DNA here is from genome assembly GCA_004026705.1 of Nesogale talazaci. Taxonomy (NCBI): domain Eukaryota; kingdom Metazoa; phylum Chordata; class Mammalia; order Afrosoricida; family Tenrecidae; genus Nesogale; species Nesogale talazaci. Next base: position 23,279 of record PVJH01011326.1, read on the forward strand.
GCCCAGTCCAGATCAACTCCATAAGTCCAATATTAGCCCATATGTCTGATACTAGTCTATAAATCCCTCTTCAGAATTATGCAATACATGCAATGGCACAGAATATAAGATCACAGGCCAGTGGAAGGAAAGGTTTGTGGAAACAGTGGCAGTGGAATCATTTCAGTGCTGGCGGGGTTCTCCACGTGGCTCCTCCAGCTCCAGGACTCTGACTTCATCCATATAACTCCATGTGGCTTGTCAACAGGAATATGTAGCAGACAGTGTGTATCTGGTCATCACTGAGCTAATTATCTTTGTCGTACCTCCAAATGAGGCTATCAAACTGTGACCTGATTGACAGGCTAAACTCCACCCCTTCACTCTTAATAGTTTCAAGTCGATATGAGATTATGTAAATACCATAAATCACCCCTTGTCAACTTGACACATATGCACAACTCTTTAGCTATACTTGATTTTTAATAAAATAATAATAAAATCATATTTATGCCTAACAGGATAAAACAAAAGGCATACAATTCAATATGTGTCAAAGTCTCATGTAAACATAATATTCCTTAAGTGAACAGCACAACTATATGCTATGCTTAACAATTGATCCTATGAATATGTTCCAGCACCTATGAAGGTTTGTAAGTCAATCACTTCATGCCATTTTGGGATTCCAATTTCTATACTGCCCATTTTCATTAACCCAATGCACTGAGGAGACAGTCCTAATCTTTCATATGAAGAATCTTCATTCCTCTTGGAAACTTGTGAAGGCTGTATCCTTCAGCAAAGTCAAATAAGGACAGGCAAACCATAAATCCAGCAGAAAGATGCACCAGTTAACAGATTCAAAAATATTCTCTCCATCCTGTTGGGTTCTCATCATCTCAATGTTGGCTGCTTCACTTAGCCTCATCAGGGTGCCCATTGGCTGGCTTGCCTTTAGGCCATGGGTCCCATCACAAATGCTGACCAACTCCAGCCTCCTTGTGCTTGGTCATGATTAATTGGCTGTCACTTTCTCCTCTAGTCCCTATGAACCAGGTCAATGGGTGTCAGTGGCCAGACACAACTTGTCTCTTTATGGCTGCATTTCTTCCACTTCCATTCATCAAGTGGATCCAGGTGGTTACCTAGCAAGCATAGGCTCACTTCAACTTTCGGTCCTAGACAAGGATTTCTTCAGGAGTCCTTATTTTTCCATCTCTGGGAATTAACCACTATTGAAAACTCAAAAAGCACAGGGCTACTTTTTTATCCTCTTTGATCTATCAACAGCTGCCTAGGCAATTCTCTTCACCTTCAAATGTTCTGAGCACTCAAGGCACTGGATGGGACTAATCTTTTAGAATCTTCTTTGCAGGGATGTCCTAACCTATTTAAATTCCAGTTTAATGGCTTAAGGCAATTAGTCTTACAAACTCTCTACTTTCATTTCCCAATAATCATATCTATCAATCATTATATCAATAATGAAGGTTTTAAAAGGCAGAAGAAAACCTTATACTCCTAGCAGAGCCAGTTCCTAAATTCAATTCTTAAAATAGTCAAGTTCAATCCTCTTCTATCTTATCTTAATTATTATTTAAACTATTCCATTTGATACAAAACATGGCCTTAGACCTGACTGCATCAAGACAGGGTGGGACCTTCTGCCAGCCATTTAGATCTCTGTCAGTCATTTTTACTAGACAGTGTGGTTTCTGAGAGATCCAAGAGGTGATTTCTACCCCTGACCTCAAAATATACACAAACCTTTTCACCATTTCAAAGACAACAGTCAAAGAAAAGAATCAAATCTTTAACCTCCCATATTCATTGCAGAAAACAACCCAGTAAACTGCATGGACAAATGTGACCTCTGGCTACCCAAAGAAGAAAAACTATAACGGGGCAGGTATAAAGAAGCATCCACTGTCCATCTTTATGATTTGTTTCTCTAGTAACCCATTCCCAATGGAATGTTACTCTGGGTTGACTAGAGAAACAAATTTCACAAACAGGAAATATCCCAGCCCAGGCCAGATCAAGTCCAAAAGTCCGATATTAACCTATATATTTGTTATCAGTCTAGAAATTCCTCTTCTGACTCAAAAACATATACAGTGACACCAAAAGCAGCACCACAGGCCTGGGTGGGAAATCTGTAGATTCAGGGGTGGTGGAGGCATCTCAGTACTGGCATAGGTCTCCACGTGACTCCCCCAGCTCCAGGACTCTGGATCCATCAGTGTAGCTCCATGTGACTTGTCAACAAGAATGTGTAGCAGAGAGTGTGTCTGGCTGCCAGTGAGCTATTTATCTCTACTGTGTTCCAAATGAGGTCACTAGATTACAATCCGATGGACAGGCTAAGCTCCCCATCTTCCTTCTTAATAATCCCAAATTGACATCAGATTATATAACTACCACAATGTCATACATGTTTCCATAGTTGTTTATCAGCTAAACTTATATTCAGTTCAGTCCTTAGATGTAAAAGGTTGTGATTGTCAGTATCCCTCTTCCTCATCGCTGTCAGTACAGCTTCTACCTATAGAATCATCTTTGGTCAATTGATGACCATGACAATTGATGACCTTCACCATTGAGCTACTATGGATATCTCCAACATATCATTCAGCACTGTTTGTCTTTGTAATATCCACCCTTTATATTTCTTTTTTAAAAAGTCATTTTATTGGGAGCTCATGCAACTCTTATCACAAGCCATCCATCCATTCATTTTATGTGAAGCACATTTATACATTTTTTTGCCCTCATCATTCTCAAAACATCTACTTTCTACTTAAGCCCTTGGTTTCAGTTGCTCGTTTCTCCCCTCCATTCCCGAACCCCCTCCCTCATGTGCCCTTGATAATTTATAAATTAGTATTATTTTGTCATCTCTTACACTCTCCAATAACTCCCTTCACCCACTTCCCTGTTGTCCATATCCTAGAAAGGAGGTTATACGTAGAACCTTATAATTGGTTCCCCCTTTCTACTGCACCTTCCCTCCACCCTCCTGGTGCCGTTACTCTCACTAATGGTCCTGAAGAGATCATCTGTTCTGGATTCCCCATGTTTGCGGTTCCTATCTCTGTCAGTGTACATCCTCTGGTCTAGCAATATTTGTAAGGTAGAATTTGGATCACGAAAGTTGGGGAGGAGGAAGCATTTAAGAACTAGAGGGCTGAGCCCTGGTAGCATAGTGGTTGTACGTGGGACTGCGGCCCACTGGGTTGGAGGTTCAAATCCAGCAGCAAGGCTGGGACTCCTACTCCCACCACCAAAGGGCAGTGATGCCCCCCCCCCAAAAAAAAAGAACTAGAGGAAAGTTTTGTTTCATAATTGCTACACTGTACCCTGACTGGTTCATCTCCTCTCTGTGACCCTTCTGTAAGGGGATTTTCCATTAGGTGCAGATGGGTTTTGGGGCCCCAATCTGTACTTCCCCTCATTTACAATGATACATATATGTATATATACACACACACATATACATACATACATACAAATATATATATATATATAGTTATTTGATGCCTGATACCTGATTCCTTCAATGACATGTGGTCACACAGGCTAGAGTGCTTATTCCATGTAGGTTTTATTGAAAGGAAGACTTTGACTTACACATTTTGGCCTTACTGCCAAGAGAGACAAGACTCTGGAAAAGGACATCATGTTTGATAAAGCTGTGATGTGGTGAAAAAGAACACTTTTTAACAGAATGATCGACACAGTGACTCCATCAATGGGCTCGAACATGGGAATAAATGTGAGGATAATGCAGGATATTGCAGTGTTTGGTTCGGTTGTGCATACAGTCTCTATGGGCTGGAGGCAATTTGATGGCATCTGAAACAATAAGGAGCAGGTCATGAGTCCTGTGCCCTAAGGCATCACTGCATGGGTTCAGACCACCAACTATTCAGACATGAGTGTACACTCACAATTCTCTCTTTCTAGGAACTTCATTTTTCTGAGTCTTAATGTAAAATCTGTTCTCAAGCTTCTTCAGAACTCTGATGCTTGGGGCACCTGGCAGGGTCTTTTTCCCTGCATAAGAGACAGGTGCTTTTTCTACATGGGAGAAATTTCCTAATGTCACAATATAACTTTTGGATTATGAAATAGCAGGGTTGGATACCTATGTAATCATGAAATAAAAATAAGAGATTCCCTGGGGAACTGTGAGACATCAGAATCCTCACACAGGCCATTTGCACCTGTGCCTAAGTCTGCTCCTGTGCTCTGGGGGTCCTGAGCTCCCTGGAGACCAGTCTCCTCCCTGCAGGGGAGGTTTGTGCCTGGGCTCTCACTGACTTCTCCTCACTGTGTCACCTGCACAGTAATATATGGCTGGGTTTTTCATTTCCAGGATGTTCATATGAAGAAACGATGTGTTCTAAGAATTGTCTCTGGAGATGGTAGCTTCTCTCATCACCATCATAATTTATGTCTGCCACCACTGCAGGTCCTCCCCTGGAGCCTGGTGGATCTAGTTCATCCAGTTGTCACTGAAGGTGAATCCATAGACCACACAGGAGAGTCTCAGAGATCCCCCGAGGCTTTCTCAGAGCATCCTTACACTCTACCAGCTGCACCTCAAACTGGCACCTGGAAATGAATGAGATGCTTTGCGTATGAGAAGCCCCAGGAATAAAGTAGAGATGCATCTAGTCTTCTCAGAACAACTTCTTCATAGCATATACTTTGAGGGGGTACAAAGGAATCAAAAGGACTGCCTCTTGCAGGACTGACAGGTAATTGAGAAGCATGGCTACAGTGGGTTCTACTTTGTTTTCAATTTTATCCAGCTCGTAGTCTGGATGCTTGGTCATCTCAGGAGAGCTGAAGTCAGGTTGGCTCTTACTTTGGGCTGAAGAGGTGTAAGGAGCCTGGTGGAGGAGGCACCACCAGGCACACAGTGCTCAGGCTGCAGGCGCTTTTCTCCCCTTTTCTTGTTTAATCTGTTTTTGTTTTTAGAACAGGAACACTGACAATTTAAAATACTCTCGAGATCTGGGTCCTATTTTATTTGTTGTTTAAAATAGAGACATCAGTTTTGTAAAGTTTTAATCAATTTCCTTTGGCTCTAGCAGGATTACATTTCGTTCTGTTGCCAGAGAAAGAACATAAAAGAAGACGAGAGATCAGTCACATAAGAGTGAGTTCTAGGCTATGCAATTTCTACCTACTGTGTAAACAATAAATGTTCGCTTATGAAAATAAAATGGAATGGGGAGAACCATAATAATTTGAATCTTTATAAAAGGAGTTTGATATAATAAAAACAGAGAAGGGGGGAATTAGAAGGCATGGTGCTGAGCTTAGTTTGGGCCAAAGTAAAATTAGAATATCCACAGTGCAATTAAGAATATCAACTTTTTAAAAAATGTGAATGATATTGAAAAACACTGCATGCTTCAAATGATCCCCAGACCATGAACTGGTTTAAGTGCTCATCTGTTGACCAATAAATCAGTGATTAAACACACAGCCATAAGATGTGCAAGTCTAGTACTGATGATTTACAGTCTGAAAAAATTATATTCTATGATTCTCCTTTGCCTTATTGGATCTCCATGAGTTTGAAACTATTCAGTGGCAGTGGATTTTTGTTTAATTTTTTTTGGTAGCAAAAGTGATTAAGTGATGTACTACTGTCTGAACCTTCTCAGATGACTCAGAAAAAAGGTCTCATGATATGCTGCCCAAAACATCCTCAAAGATTGGAATCCACTCCACATCAACTAACAACAAAATCATGCGGATGCTGTAAACACCTGAACATGTGAGATAAGGAATCACATATGCTCCGGAGAAAGAAGGGAAGAGAGCATCAATCACTACTTTCATTTCCCAATCCAGTTCATAGAAATAGCATTCTAGCAATTACAAAACCTGAAAGATGTGTATTACCTTGGGCTTTTCCCTCTTCTCACAATCTACTTCTAATAGGGAAGGAATCCCTGGTGTTTTTGTAAACACATTTCATCTGATATCGTCTTCCCGTTTTTTGCTGCCACTTTCCTGCTGTGAGCAAAGGCTATTCCAGAAAGTGCTTCCCAATCAGAATTCCTTGTCCTCACTCTATCTGCCTTCTTCCCCATCTGGTGCTGGAAACACAGACGTGAATGTGATTCTTTTAAAATCACATCCTTGTAAATGTTCAAAGCAAAGAAACAAGCTCAGAGCCACTGAGTTGTGTCCAAATCACATCACCCTGGAGAACAGCATAGCACCGGCCCCATGGGCTTCTGGGACTACTTGTTTACAGGAGCGAAGGCTTCGTCTTTGTCTCATGGAGCTGCTGGTGGTTTTCAACTCCTGATCTGGTGCCTGGCTGCACCACATGTCACCCACCGTAGCACAAAGGCTCTGTGGTTGCTGGATGCCGTCAATCCATGCTAACTCACAGTGACGGTGCACAGCAGAACAGAACTCTTTCACGTGAATATATTCCTTGCTTGTAGCCACATTGTCCATTTATCTCATTGAGGGTCTTCCTCTTCTTTAATCAAAAATCTACTTTATGAAGCTTGATGTCCTTCTCCAGAGGCAAGTCCATCTGATAATATGACCAAAGTACATGTGATAACGTTTCACCATCATGTCTGCTGGATGCACTTTTTCCAAGACAGTTTTATTCATTTTTCTGGCACCTATTGTATATTACATATTATACACCAACTCTGTAGTTTAAGTGCATCCATTCTTCACTTGTCTTCTGTATTCAGTGCACAGCTCTCAGTCACATGCTTAGGAGACTGGAGAACATACAATGGCTTCAATCAGGTGCACTGAGTCCTCCAGGGGCACCTTTACTCCTTAGCACCTGGAAGAGGTAGATCTTCTCCAGCAGATTTGCCATATGCAGGAGACTCTATGCTTTCTTGACTGAAGCTCTGGGGAGTGTTGATTGTGGATCCAAGCTAAAGGAAATCCTTGACAACTTCAAGCATTTCTTCATTTATCACAATGCTATTTGTTGGTCTAGTTGTGAGGAATTTCATTTTAAAATGTAAGTTAGTATAAATCTGCTAGACTCAAAATTCATGTCAACTTCACTGGGCCAGGATTCTCAGTGTGTGATAGGTCTGGGGTCAACATCCTCCATGGTAAAACCTAACATAATGTAGCCAGTTCTATGATGGGATCTGTGGTGAGAGGGTTTGAACCCAGTTCTTTGTGATTGTGGAGCACAAGTTTTTTTCCATTAAGTTATACTGCTGACCGCACAGTGAAATACAAATTGAATTTTCCATAGTACATATCCATTAATAAATTATGCACAGTACACTTTTAAAATTTAGTAGAAAATATTTATCACCTCTCATATACTATCCCAATTATATTTTAAAGGGTTTTAAATCTGGCTGTATAAAAGTCTTGGTTGAAATTCTAATTTTTAAAATTGTTTATCTCTTTGTTCTTTATAAAAGATTTCAAATAAAACTTGTTTATGTAAATTTCAATCTAATACTAAAAATCTCTTGATTGAAATTCAAAATTTTAAAACATTTTTCTCTTTGGGATAGATTTCAAATAAAACTGTGCCAATTTGATGTCACTACTCATCTTGCGTCCCCTCCCCTTTTATTTTCTAATTGCAATAACCCAGTTTTATTTATTTTATGACTTTTCTAGAAGCTACGCCATTCATAGTCTTCTGGTGAGTCTTGAAGCAAAGATTCCCCAAGTGTGTCTCTCTTCCTTGTCATAGGGTAGGATTACAGCTTCACTTCTGTGGAGTTGTCATGACAAAGGCCTTGTTCACTTTTAATAGCGGACTTTGTGTACTACAAGTGAAAATCAATTTAAAACACATTGAGGACATAACTTGTGGCAACATATACACAATGCTGATATGCATTTCACAATACCCAAAATAAGTGAACACTGCCTGGACTGCATCTGATCCTATAAAGGCCTACAGCTTGGCAAACAATTGGTGTGAGTCACTATGGGCAGTCAAGAACAGATCACCAGCACAATTCTCTGATCTCTCTTTCTCTCCACATATATACACCAAATACATACCATATATATCAGGAAATGCAGGATCTTTTAAGACACAAGATCAGTACCTTTAAAAATGGACTGGAAGCATTTATTCCTGTTTCAGTCAACCTAACCCTTTCATGACCAATATTTTCAGCCTTGAATCCTTCATTGATAACATGTGTTTTCAAAAATGGAAGGCATACTGGCATTAAAGGGTAAATCTAAATCACTAAAAATTTTGATGCTGCTACATTGCTCCGGTGAAGTTGGTTTAGTGGGATGAGGCCTGTTTATTGGAGATTCACACCGCTGTACCCATCAGACAGAACGACCACACAATGGAGATAGAAACATCCCTAGAAACCTTTGCTATTAGGGGCTGTCCAGTGCACACGACTCTTAGTGACTCTATGGATACCAGAGGGAAGCGCTGCCTCGTTCTGTGCCTCCTCCCCTTTGCCCTGATGTAAGTCTACATGTCACCATTCATTGCAGGAAGCCTTCTGCCTGTGCTTCCTTTTCCCCAGCTGTGTGTGTCCCTCTGGCAGTCCGGGGTGGTGGTGGTGGTGGTGGTCATGGGGTGTCATCTAGTTTTCTCTGACCCCCAACAATTCTTCATATAATAGTGGAACCACGTGGTGGCAGTCTATGCTACTTTCAATTCTTAGAAGGCATTGAAAATAGCAGTGGATGGTATATGTCTCATGGGCTATGAAATTGTTAAAATAATACTAATAATTATGGGTAAAGTCCTTGCATGACAGGCGATTCCTTTACATACCTTCTTGCTCCTAACCCTCTTCACTTGGGAAAGACTCAATGGGTACATCTTGCATTGAAGTGGCAGCCTAAGTTATGGTGCAAATGTTCTCTCTAACATTAATGAAAAATTTCAGACTGCTATTTGGGCTATGTGCTTTAGGCCTTATGTGGATGGAATAGTCTCGACCCATCAACCCAAATGGTTCCAAGCTATCCTGCTAAGTCCAAGATCTGCCGTTGGAACCAGTCCAGCGTGCTGAAGTTGAAAAGACCTGCTGCTCTCCTGTGGGGAACATGGCAGCCAAAAACACCACGTGACTGCGCTAGGCTGTCTAGACACCTGGCACAAAACAATACCACAGGTTGAGTTGTGTTGATGTCCTTGTTCTTGCTGTCTCTGAAAGTAACCTCATTTGGGGATGCAATCTTTGAAGATGCCATAACAGCTAACATGAAAGAGTGAGTCCTGTGTCCATCTGAGTGGTGTTGTCATAAAATAAAAGAAACAAACAAAAAGGAAAATTAAGAAAATAGAGCTACCTACAAGCCAGGACACCTTGATTCAATAGCTGGTAGAGTCATGGAAGGGTTTCACTATTGTCTTCAGAAGACACTTGGCCTAGATGACCTGCTAATTTGGACATCTAGACTCTGAACTCTGAAGCGATGTATTTTTTATCTTTTTAAAATAGCTAGTTTTGAGTATTTTGTATTGTAACCTAGGATGAATCTGAAGACCCAGTCCATGTTGGATGGCACTAAAAAGCCACTCAAGGGCTTGAACTTGGAGTGAATCACCAGTGCTGTAGTCCTTTTTTCACTGAAGTGATTTTATGAGTTATGGTAATATGAAGAATTATAAACAAAACTGGATAATAACACATTTGATTACTAAAAACTTTATGCTAGACCCCAAAATATGTATATTGTGAGAACGTAATCCATGTTAAAAAATAAGCAAAAAACAAATAAATAAGAACGATAGAGAATGGTGTTCTTAACTTGGTTTGGCTTCATGCAGGATTGCTAAGCTCATAAAATTATAAGTTCTTGTTATATCTGTTTCCTGCTAATAGGAAATTCTGCCAAACCCTGTTTCAGAGGGCCTAATAAGGAAGTATTCTGGGAGTGTGCCCACAAGGGAGAATCCCTTTCTGAGCTTCCCAAACACCGTCTGACTTTTTTACGTCCCATGTGTCAGTTGGTGTTAGTCAAACTTCCTTTTAACGATGTCCAGCACGATGGATCAGCCCATGGTGAGTGCAGGTTGTCAGTGAATGGCTTTCACTGTTGACAGCAGTTCTGCAGGTGTGTTTTTCCTGCTGTCATAGAGGAAAGGCTTGGCCAAAACCTGTTTCGACTCTCAGCAAATTGCAAGACTTCACGGAAAACACATGGGGCTGTTACTAATTCTACTGCTTAGATATTCTAAAGACAAAACTTTTAAAACCTCCTTTCACATGTTCAAAGGGGACAATCAGTAATTTTTAAGAAAACTGGGCAACAATGACCAAATACGATCCCCAGTTTTCTTTTTAATTTGTCTAGTTCTGTTTTAAATGTTATTATTGCAGGAAGTACATACATGTTCAGAATTATTATTTTTCCGTAGATTAACCATGATATTATATAAAAATTCACTCTTCACTGTAGCTTTTTATAGTAAGTAAAGGCAGATTTAATGTTCAATTTTTTTCACTTTGCAACCCCTCTCCTCACTTTCCTTCCCACCTTCTGCTAACCATTAGAGTTTTGAGCATCTTGTTGGCATGAAAATCTTTTCCCTTACTTTCCCTGTAGAAAGTAGTGGTCTCATGCAATATTTGTCTTTAGTGATTGGCTAACTTTATTCAGCATAACAGTTGCCAAATTCAGCTGAGCCATGGAGTGTGTGGCAACTTTCTCATTCTTCAGTAACGCTGGTTTCCCGGTGTCTGTGTCTGCCAAGAGTAGCTATCCGTTTCTTCACCACAGGCCTTGAGCTTCTCTCCATCTTCCTTCTACTGTGAATCGTGGGATGAGGAATGCAGGCTGCACATGTTTCTGGATTTGCTTCTTCTACCTTTAGAATATAGGATGAGTAGAAACATTGTTGCTTTGTCTTCAAGTATACTATGATAAAATGGTTCTCTCTATTATTCTTGTTTTGTAAATTGTTGCACTGTGTTTCTTATCCCATTAAACATTTATCCTTTTGGTTTAAGATTGTATCTAACTCACATGTATTCTAATATCAAATTTGGTAATATTTGTCTATGAATTGAATAATATAATATTTAATATGGAAATTAATACATTGAGCATTTTGTCAATACTTGTTTTCAATTATTTCAAACTCTGTCTTTTTTGAATAAATTAAGAAATGTAACCCATTTACACCAGTTTTATTTTCTTTTAGATAGTATGTATGACAGCCATTCGTTTTAGTTTTAGGCTCTTTTCTTTTTATTTATAGGTACTCTGCCTTTTTACAGAAGGTCTTTAGTACTGACTGTCTTTCATTGTTCTGCAACATCTTATGTTTAGAGAAACATAGATGTGTTTTTCCTCATTTTATTGCTTTTATTTATTTTTAACAGTTTTCTTAGGTATAATAGACAATAGAACCCATGTACTCAACTGCATCAGTACTTGACATAATAAGATTTCTATGTTGATAAAATTTTGCATGTTTTGCTCAAACAAAACATCATAATCCAACCTGATGTGGGTGATTTTTGTAAACAAGAGCAGTTTGTGTTCTGGTCACTCGGCATTAGTTGGAGTTGTTAGTAAGTGTTGTTTGCACCTTTTGCAGCAACGTTCCAAGCATTTTTCTAAAATTTCCTTAGTTTTGTGTCTTATTGTACTGTTTTTAGATTAAAAACATGGCTCCTAGAGTTTGTTTTTAAGAGAATCATCATGATAAGGAATTGGTTATTGATATTCTTGATGATAATTTAGTAAACCCTTTTAGAAACAGTTAAAGAAATGCCAACAGCAGACCACATTAGACAGATTATGTGTGCATGTATGTATGCATGTATTTTTAAAAAGCCAGCCAGATCTGAGTGAAAAGAGGCAAAGAATGGAAAATAAAGTCCTGAAAAGCAGCTACCAGTTAATTTTGTGAAGGAGATTCCCCTTCCCAACAATGACTCTCTCTCCATCCCTCCTCTCCACATCCATGTCCACAGATCCAGATCCTCATCAATCTCAAGGTGTGGGCCATACTGCAGTTGTTAAAAACTTTTTGAAAGGTGTATATCTTCTTTAATCTATGTTATTTAACTCACACGTTATTTATTTTGAAATTTCTGCATAATGTTTTAATAAAAAGGCAAGGCTAGGGTAAAAACATGATGCTCATTAGTGGATTGATCATTTTCAGGTATTTCTTATGGGAGAAATTGAGTTGGAACTCAATTGCATCCATTCCGAATCTCCTTTTAGCATGAATTAGCATTGTGGTCCGATGTTCTACTGTGCTTGCTTGAACATTCACCCATTTAAAAAGCTTTCTTCAATAACTTTTAATGAATTTTCATAGTCGTGCAGCCATCACCATAGTTCAGTTTTAGAATCTATTCATTACCTCATAATTCATGCTTTCTCTGGTATGAACTCCCCCTACCCCTTCCTGATGTGCACCAGAAAAATTCTAATAATCTTGTCAGTCTCTTAGCTGCTGCTTTCTCCTCTGCTTTTCAGATTCTGGGCTCAGAGGGAATTTCGGATAGTCAGGAGAAAATAAAGTAGCACCCAATGTGGGGCTTCTCTTTATACTCTCAACGGTGACCTTGCCTGTAAGTCCAGCTGCCACTGGAATGCGGCATGCACATTTGTGCTTCTCCAGGACTGTGCAGTGGCCTCCAGTGCCAATCAACTTTCTTCTCTTAGTTTCCCCTTCAGGATGAATTTCTCAGTCTCATAGCATATAATAATCCCTTTTGCTCTTGTATTACATGAAAATTTTTCATTTCATAGAGAGATGCTATGAGTGCTCCCCTGAAAATAAACTTGTATTTCCATGTATTTATTAGGATACTTTCCAGGAGACCTCTATTTGCCCACAAGTTGGCTAATTTTCCTGCTTTGTAAGAAACAGTCTGTCAACTTGAAAAATATAAGTGCTTGGAATGTCTTCAAGATTTGTCAAGTCCAATGGACTTTTTGAAGGGCTTCATCTATCTTGGAATCCTAAGTATTTTGGGGCACAATAGCTTATGCTCTAGGATTGAAAAATTGTTTTTTTACTACTCTGTATGGTATTTTGCCTGTTGTAAAAGAAATATTACTGTATAATTAGCTTCTTTAGATCAATCACCTTTAAGTTTGAAATCAATTTCTGGTTGGGAAAATCTTCCTGTTCCATAGCAAGATTTTAATCAGTTGTTATTGTCAGTGAGGGGGTCATTTTCTGCAGAGATGAATTCTTTTTCTTTAAAAAATAAAGTTTACTGTGAGTTGCGTGAATGGTTATAGAGCAGATGAGTTTTCCCTTTATCTTCCTCACACTGTGTTTCATGTTTTGGTCCTACTAGGCTTCTGAGTTAAATTTCTACACCACATGGTTCCATAGGGACCAGGGATCTAACACACTCAGCATAGTGCTTCTTAATATATGACTCAAAAACTTACTTTCACAAAGATCCTGGCTAATTATTCCCATTATCCATTGTTGCTAATGCTTTTGTTATTAGCAATTTTGATTAGAACTCCCAGGAAAAGACCATCCATATCATGGTTCCTTTGAGAAGCAATAATACATCTTGTTTGTACACAGATTTGAAAGGACCAACAATTAGCAATAAAACAGTAATTGACATTGTAGACATTTCGAGGTCCAGAATACAAAATTCTGACTGAAAAACTAAAATTGAGCTAACTGTTTTGTCCAGATCAGCTTCAGATAAGACCAGAGGTTTATCAATGGAGAATTTCAACAAGTGGGGGATAAAAGGGTGGAGGGTTTTATTTTTGGAAATATTGTCACCAGAGATGCAATGTAACTTTAATTCTACAATCCAGAAGACAAAGCAGTGAATTATCAAATCCAGTAAGCAATCACCGGTGACTTGGGAGGGACTGTTGATAGCAGAATTGATAAATAAAGAAGATGAAAACTCATCTGACTTGGCTTCAAAAGAATTGACCAAAGGCTGATGTTAATCGTGATTCTATTTTTCCTCCTTTTTGATGTCACAAAAGGTCAGACTTTACCCCAAGACCCTGTTGTGACAAGTAGTCTGGGTGAGAGTGTATAGCACACATGCTTTCCCCATTCAGCGGGATATACAGAGTGTGTCTTGTGACACTGGTTGCCATTCCTTCAGTAGATCAGCACTGTTCCCCTTCCTCCCTGTACTCGCTATTGTCATTCTTCCTTCCTTCCTTCCAGTTCCTTTCTACCTTGTGAGCTTTGTTTTGGGGAAAATGATGACTTTGTGGTTTTGTATGGTTGGTTATACTAAAGATTATATTCCTGCCTGATGGTATTTATTCACTTTATGACTAGCTGAAAGTAACCAGCAGGGTGTGATAATTAAGGTTTATTGTGACAACGTGGCTGATAAACACATATGGGATTAATTGAAGGCTGGAGAGATAAATGGCTTGATGACCTCACCTTTCTAGTTCTCTTGTCTCTTGCTCTCTGATGGTCAGACCTGTGTGTTGCTGCCTTAGCTAATTCTCTGCCTCAGTTGGCAAGGCTCACTTCTGGTGAGACATTCCTGAGGAGAAACCACACAGACCTACCCTGATGCAGCGCTGGGTAATGGAGGAGCCCTATGGCGACCCCTGCCAGCACTGAGATGCTTCCACCGCCACGGGATTCAAGGACTTTCTACCCACTGGCCTGTCATCGTCCATTTGGCATCATTGTGTGTGCTTTGTGAGTTAAGGAGGACTTTGTAGATTGGTGTCAGACTTGGACTGGACAGGGTTGGGATGCTTTCTGAATGTACACACATTGTTTATATAAAGATCTCTCTTAAATGAGTTTTTGTGGGAGTTGTTTCCCTGGATTACCCAGACTAACACAGTGGGAAAGGGCTCCATTCCAGGCACCAAGGGTCTAAGGGTCACAGGCAATATTTTTGATCTTTATTATGTGTTTGAATTTTATGTTTTGATGGAGGCAGATATTTGGATTCAGGTAGGTTTCTCACTTACATACAATATCTGTGCATGGTTATAAGATTTCTCTCATGGAGCAATCAGAATATGTACATGGTAGCTCAAGGTCCAGAAGACCATGAATGGCCAGTTGCCAAAATGCTGTAGTATTTTCTCTGAGGTCCTCTGCTGCCAGACATGTTGCAAACAACCCAGATCCCAAGGGAGAGGAAATAGACTTTAATACTCTTTAAAGAGAGGCATGTCAAATAATGTGCAGTCGTCTTTCTCCGCAATCTGTTTCAGGCACCTTTGTCAAGTGCTACTTTTATGTTTTTCCCTCTTCTGCATATACACATGCAATGTGAACTGTGGAAGATGGGAGTAGTTCTGGTGACATAATACTTTATGACTTGGCCTTCAAAAGACAAGATCAATACTTCTCAGGATGTGGCTTTCTGTGTCTCTAACATTAACAGTCTTAGAAACCTGGAGGGGGTGTTTTACCCTGTTCTGCAGAGTCACTGAGAGTCAGAATTCACTTGATGTTTAAACCAAAATTTTGAATCCACAAATCATCCACACTACTGCTGAAATCACTAATGGAAATGAGCATAGACACCTTTATCCTTGGACTCTTGCCTTCTATCAACATTTTCTTGAAATGCTGACTGTGATGCACACTGCAAAGTTACTTTTACCACCAGCCTGAGAAAACTAAAATCATTATTTCTGGAATGGCTTGAGTCTTGTATTTTGTCAATAATTTTCTGCCTTTCTCCTATGTGGTCTCTATGCTACTCCTGTTTGGACTTTTTGAGATGCTCTATATTTTCTGGATTTACTGTATTTTAAACTAAGCAGAAAATCCAAAGATGTTTCAAAATTTTCTTTTTCTTATTAGTCTTTTTTTTTCTTATTAGTCTTGTAGAAATTCCTTGGCTATATTTTAGAAACTTGTAACATAGGACTATATACTATTTATGAAATAATATTAATTCAAAGTTATGATAAGGCCATGGTTAGAAAAACGCAGCTGTTCGATGAGCTTACTTTACACTTTGCAGTACTAAGTAGAATATAATAATTCTCAGACCTATGGAAGTTTCCTTCAGAATCAGTGTATGTGTAGAATGGATTGAGGTTGAATTTATAATCAATGTGCCACTGTCAAATCAGATGCACATTTAAGATAGGACTATCTCCATATGTCATAAGATTAATATAAAAATTTCATGTCATTAAAAATTCAGAGTTTCAATTCTAAGTATTTTACTTCTTAATAATTTGTTGGACTAAAGGAAAGCATTATGAGAACTTCAAAATATAGTTTATCTTAGAAGAATATTTTTCCATGGAGGTTTTGAAAAACTCCATCATGAATAATTACTAATGACTCTTTAAGCACTCTAAACTTTATCAATTAGAGGTAAAAATGATGTTTTCATTTTTATGAGGAGATATTTTAAAGCCACATCACAGTAACACTGATGTACAACAAAACTCTGAAGAATAGAAAAAAATAGATCAGATGTTTGAGTTCTCTCTATCCCACCCCTTTGATCATTTAAGCATTGTCAACCGGTCCATCTACTAATGATAGAACTGCGGTGGAGGTATTCTAATTTGGATATTTTCTGAGAAAGGGGGAAAGAGATCTTAAATTTTTAACAAAATGAACCCAATCAATAACTACAGAAAGGGATAAGCTTATCCTATCTATTTAAGGAAGCATATTCTAGCCTCTTAAAGTCACTTAGGATTTTTATATTGGCACGTGCACACACATATACAATAAATACACAAACATAATGTCATTAATAATAAACTTTTAACGAAAGAGTAGGAAATGAACATAGTGCTAATTTAATGGGACAAATCTAAATGGATTTAACTTTGAGAACTTTTAATAGATGTCCTAATTAGATATCATTAAGGAGACTTTAAGATTATTTCAGATAGAGTCTTTCATTTACTACCAGAAATATGACCTTTCCCTTAGGGAGCAATTATAGGCTGAAGTAACCACGGTGCAGTTGAGGAAAAAGAGGCCTGACTCTGCAGGAACCAGTGCTGGTCATTCTCATGGTAGCCCTGGTTCCCCCGAAAGAGGCGCTCAGCTCTGCACCATCAAGTCCATTCTGACGCACAGAGACCTGCAGGACACAGTAGGACTGCTGCTGTGGGTTTCTGAGGCTATGAATCTGTCCAGGAGCAGAGAGCCTATCTCATTTTTCTCCCCTGGGGAAGTGGTAGATTTGGACTACTGACCTTCAGACTAGCAGCCCAACATAAGACCTATTACACCCTCAGTGTTCAGAAACCTAATATTGTTTGATAAGCACTTTATAAGGAAAATAAGGCCAACTAGTGTTTTCAAGCTTAGATTATTAGAAATTGACAAATGGTTCCCAAGGCTTTTGAAAAGGTTTCATTTGATTTTTTTCAAAAGAGTTTATTTTATAAGTTATAAAGGTACTCTTCTCTTATGATAATTCTCTGCAGAGACATGCAATAAAAGATTAGCAATTCAATTTGGGGACATAGCCCTACAAGGTATTCAGAATTTGTGTGTGTATGAATATTTAATCTATTTTATAGCATTGACTTATATTTTACATACCTTACAATTCAAGGTTTTACATATTTTTTAAAGGGTTGTGCAATTAACACCACGGTTTTAGGACATTTTCTTCATTCTTGCTCCCATTATTAGCTCCACGTCACTCCCAACCGCTCCTATCCTAACCTAAAATGAAAAACAAAGGAACTCACTGTCATCCAGGCGATTAGGATTCACAGAGACCTGGCAGCACAGAGAGGAGCTGGCCCTGTGGGTTTCTGAGACGGAAGCTGTGAGCAGGAGTGGCGTTTTCTCTTTCCTTCTCCCTTGGAGTGAGAGGTGGGCTCCAACTTCTGACCTTGGGGTTAGTAGCTCAAGGGAACCACTATGCTGGAACCTAGTTACTGTCTGTAAGTTTACCTATCCTATCCAGCCTTCTGAAGATATATATTTCACTTCTCAAAGAGAACTGTCTACTAGACAAATGTGAGCTACACAACAATGATTGAAAAATTTCCCTTCCCCTTAGAGCTTGAGTATAAACAAGGAGAGGCACACAACTATTGCTACTAGAGAGCAAGTTCACACATGTGTGGTTTACAACAAAACTTGTTGATGTATGTTTCTTCCATCAGAGGATGGCTGCTGAAAAGTCCTCCCAGTAATACACTTGTCTCAGTTTCAGAGAGAGAGAGAGAGGAAGAGCTTTCCAAAAAAAAAAGCAGTAAAAAAGTCACATCAAAACAGTGGTCTCCAAGGGGATCTGCTGGGTCAGTGAAATCTGAGGTCAGCACAGAAGGTTGTGATGAATTTGGGGGGAATCTAAGTAGTGTGGTAGATTTCTCTCAAAGGAAACAGGCGGGTCACTGGGGTTGTGATGAAGTTTTAGGAAAATTGAAAGCTAAAAGAGCAGGGAAAATTCATAGTGGAGGTTTGCTTGTTCCCCATTACGACAATTCACCATGTTATAGGACTGTCTGCCTTCCTTCTGACTTCTTTTTTTCCCTAAACTTTAAAGGGCACCTGCTTTTCTTCAGTTAAGGATGTTAAAAAGCTGCCTTGGCATGGTCATATTCCCAGGAGTCTAAGTCCTTTGAAAAACCCAGCCTCACTGCCATCGAGTTGATGCAGACCCCTGACGACTCTGGAGAATGGAGTAGGAACACCCCAGTGGGTTGCTGAGATCGCAGCTCTTTTCAGGTGTGGAAAGCCTCCTTTGTCTCCTGCTCAACCGCTAACCAGCTTCTATCTGACCTGATGGTTGGCACCAGGTGCAGAGCCACTAGCCCAGGGCTTCCACCTGTCCCAGCACTCCCTGGTATTACACGTACCACTGTGCCTGAATGTCACGGAGCTTATGCTGAGAAGTAAGATGCATCTTTTCATTGTTACCTTTTATTTATATCTTTATATATGCTTTGTGAAAATCCCTTGTTTGTGTGTGTAACACAGGTGGAACATATCTTTTGACAAAAAGTGTAGATATGCAATGCTCAAGTTCTTATTACCTAACATCGTGAGTGTTGGAAAATCAATTTGTTCCATTAATGTGACACTGTCTTTGATCATGGTGCTAATGAGAGTTGATCATATTTCCATACTGTGACTTCCCTTTGGAGAGACATTTTGTGATTATGGGGTGATATTTAATGCGATCTTCTAAATATGCTATTCCTGACACCAATGATGTTAACATGCATTTTAACTTTTGCTGGAAAGAATTCTTTCATTAAAAACAAAACCAAAAGTTTTGTCTGGTAGTGACCTAGTGGGCCAGAGTAGAACTTCCCCATAGGGCTTTTAAAGTGGTACCTCTTTGGAGGAGCAGACTACCACATTGTCCTCCTACAGAATAGGCAGTGGGTTTGAACCATTGACCTTTTCGTTATGATCGTACTTCAATAAAAACCAATCCGCTTCTGTCTAGTGGATTCTGACGCATAGTGACTGAGGTAGGGGTTTTTCTCGTCTGCTTTGCCACTCTGCTTGGTCGCTCTTCACAGGAGCAGGCAGTTCACCATCCTCTCTCAGAGCAACTGGTGGTTTTGACCCCCCACAGACCCTTTGCTTATGCTGCCTAATGCATGTCTCTTAGCACCACCTGTGCTCCTGTATTATTGCATTAAAAAATAAACCAAACTCACTGCCATCAAGTCAATTCTGAATCACAGTGGCCTTACAGGACAGGGTACAAATATTCCTGTGGGTTCTGAGAAGTTGATGTAGTTGCATAATAGTGTTACAACCTTCTTCCCATTCACTTACATTTGCCAACGACATTATCTGAGATTCTTCTGCAGATACCTCTTGCCACAGCTTCCTCTCACCAAACTCCCTTAGGACTGAGCTCAGCCCTTGTTATTCTGATTTCATGTAATCTGTATGTGTGCACATTCTTTCTGGCAAAGTAAGACTCTGAGGCTCACAAACTTTCACGGCTCCATCTGAGTCTGAGTCTGAATCCATTTCTTCAAGAAGGTGTGTCTTCTCCTGCAAGGGGCAGCATTTAGAGACTCATGACATGAATTTTCACTGCATTCATTGTACTGTGCCATCAGAGTGGTGCCCTTGCAGCCCTTGAGGCAGGAAGTGTGTTTGTGCTTCAAGAAACCACAGTCTCATGTCGATATCTCAAAATCCATCTGTCTCGGCAGCACTCTTCCTTACTTCTAAGCTTCCACATTGATACTCCACGTCTTCCATAGGGAGAACCCAGAAGTCCATCAGCACCAACATACTCTCTACTTTCATTGATCCTACATTGCTGTCCTAAATTCAGTTTTTCAATATATCTAGGTCAAGATCACAGGGGGAAAAAACAGTAAGGTTAGAGATTTCTTTAGGAATGAGAGTACTTAAATGTCATTTGATGTAATCATGTGTTCAGTGTAGAAATATTATCAATTTACTAATAAGTTAAGATTCTTTGTTTCTATTCAATTTTTAGTTTAATTTTATATTAATTTTGTGACTACATGAACACTTACATTTAAAAACACAAGCATAAATGCTAAATTTGATATTCTAATATATATTATCATATTTTCATGCTATATTTAGTATGCAATTAGTTAATGTGTTTTATATTTAATTCTATGTTTACACATAAGATTGTCTTTTTAAAATATTTTTTGTTTTACAAAAAAGAAATGTTTTATCTGCCATTCATTCTGCAAATGAATCTACCAACTGATATATCTACTATTCATATATCCATGTATGTACCTATGTTCTCTCTATCTACCTAATTCCCTACCTCCCTGTATATCCATTCTCTATTTTCTGAAACTAAGTATAGTGTTATTGTGGGGGGGGGAGTTTCATCTAAAATTGTCTACTGAAAGTCATTACATATTTTTTCCTAAGGTTTATACTCACTACAACTGGGGGCCTCTGTATTTATCCAACCCTTTACATTTTAGTTTGGTCCTATATTCTCTTATTGCAGATAAGAGTAACTAACTGGAGTAACTAACCATGTGATTTCTCTCCATTTACATGAGTATTACTTCTGTATAAATACTACCCCTTAAATTTCCTGATATGAAATCAATTATTTTCCAGTTTCAGCATTGAGCTCTATTTTTCATTATTATTCCTTGCTGTTTTAATGTTTCTCCTAAATCTACAAGCTTCTTTCCTTTTCTTTACTATGATCTCTGTTAAAGTTTTTCAGTTTTTGTATGTTTTTAATATTGTGATTATTTATAAGTATTGTAATTAGTTTTACCTTTTAATGCCACAATTCTTCGTTCACTCCCAATGGAGTGTGATTTTGCCCTTTACACCACACACCTTAAAGTCTATCTGCCATGATGGGCATTGGTCCTCTACTCAAGCACTCCATCAATGCAAGAATGCTTTTCTCTAAAACCTGGCATTCATGATGCTCACCCTCCTGACATGATTGCTGAAGACAAAATGATGCATAGTAAATATGGTGAAGAAAACTGATGGTGCCTGGCTATCAAAAGGCATAGGATCTGGGGTATTAAAGACCTGTAGTTAAATAACAGCCATCTAACAGGGAAGTAACAAAGCCAAGATGGAAGACGCCTACCAGCCTGTGTGATCATGAAGTGTTGATGGGATCGGGTAACATGCCTCAAAGACCCAGAACAAAGAATCATACCAATGTGAATGAGAGGGATTGCTAAGTGGAGACCCAAAGTCCATCTGTAGACAATTGGACATACCCTTAGAGAAGGGTTACAGGAAAGAGATGAGCCAGTCAGGGTGCAGTATAACACCAATGAAACACATTACTTTCCTCTAGTTCTTTAATGCTTCTCCCCCCCCACCCCATTATTATGATCCTAATTCTACCTTACAAATCAAGTTAGACCAGAGGATGTTCACTGGTACAGATAAGAGCTGGAAACATAAGAAATTTAGGACAGAAAAACCCCTTCAGGACCAATAATGATAATAGTGATACCAGGGGGGGGGAAGAGAAAGGTGGAGGGAAAAGGGAGGAGCCTATCACAATGATTTACATATTACCCCATCCATGAGGGATGAACAGCAGAAAAGCAGGTGAAAGGAGACATCGGTTCATGTAAGACATGAAAAAATAATAACAATTTATAAATTATCAAGGATTCATCAGGGCACAAGAGTGGGGGAGGGAAAGGGTCAAGTAGAAAGAAAATGTTCTAAAAATAATGTTGGCAACAACTGTGCAAATGTGCTTGACCCAATAGATCGATGGATGGATTGTGATAAGGGATGTCTGACCCCCCAATGAAATGATTTTTAAAAATCTATCTTCCATATCTACTCTAGGGTAATTTTTCCTCTTTTATTATATCACAATTTATTAAATTATTTTAAATAAATTCGTAATCTGTATTTTAAAACTGCACGGTGTTCTCAGTGTAATTTCCATCCTTTCCTGTAGCAGGTCTTGGTTTCTAAAATACCAAATTACCTTCCTACTTCTATTACCTTTATTTCCTTTCTTTTTCTCAACAACTGATTATTTAAACTGTTAAATTTGGGGTTTGCAGAACTTTGCCCCCAAAGATTTTGGTGCTGCAAGGGTTCATTCTCCCCAAAATCATGAACAAGAATTAGATCTTTCCAATCCATAGTTATAAAAATTCATGTATCTGAAAAAAGTCCATCAGTCGCATTTGAGGGAGAACATACAGTATATATTCCATAAACTGAGAGGAGATCAGAGACCACACACTCAAGGGAAAGGGCTCATTTTTCTAAGCAGGTCCCTGCCTTTACTTTATACCCATCTATTATCATCTCTGCATCTTAGAGAAACTTTGCAGAAATGGCCTCTTGAAATTCAGATTTCCAACTACAATTTCTCAAAGAACCAAGAGATACTAGTAAGAATAAAAATGAGCACAATCAGGCTGAACCCTGGGGGCATAGTGGTTTTGCATGGAACTGCGGCCTACTGGGATTGGAGGTTCAATTCCAGCTCCTCAGGAGCAAAGACTGGACCTCCTACTCCCACCACCAGAGGGTAGTGATGCCTAAAAAAAAATGAGCAAAATCAGGATTTTACAAAAAGGCACGGTGTTTTTTTGTTTTTGTTTTTTTGAGATTTTTTTTTTTTACTGGTGGTTTTAATAAATCAGTTTCTTTATTTGATGATTCAAGTGCTCCAAGAAGGATAGATCTAACATGGTGTCTATTAATTCACATTATACACCACCATCTCCCCATTTTCCAGTTTGGCCCAATATTTACTCTCAAGTAAGTGATGGCATATCAAAGGTGGATATTTCCGGTAACACCTCCCCCTGTCCCCCCGCAGGCTGCACACTATTCTGACTCTGCTCGGCTTTGATGCTCCTCCTTAGAGGACAGGTTCACTGTTTAGATGCCATCTCCACTTTCACAATCCCTCTTATTTCAGACTCAGCTCTCCCTTTATCTTGTCCCATTCAGGCATTGCACTTACACGGTAATGCCACTTCTTCCTTCTTCCTTCCTGCCACCACTTTCTAAGGACTCCCTCATGGCAGATTTTGAGAATTCTCCCTTAGCTCTAGAATCAGTTACTTCAATCCCAATGCAAGAGAAAGTCCACTACCTGGGAGAAAAGCCATACTCACCAACAACTAGGACGATTGAGTGTCCACCTATTGGTTCCAGGCAGGCTTGCCTTGATCTGGCACACGGACATGACATTCCATGGCAAGGACACATTGCTGCTTGAAGCAGGCCAGCCAGCACCAGTAGAAGAGACCGCTTTATGGGCAGAAAAGCAATTTGGCATATGGTGATCATGGATACCATTCTTCTAATAGATTACAGTTAGTTTAGTCTTCCTATTATTCCTCTCTGGATGGCTGTGTCTGTTAGTGTGTGCTTTACTTTCACTAAGCATGCAAGGGACATTGATTTTTGGGACACTCATCTCTCTCGCTTTGTGATTTGGTGCCAGATACTTTACTGGCTGCCCGAGAAACAAAAATAAACAAACAATGGCAGGATCATCATGGATTGGGCCCATTTCTTTCCATTACCCTGGAGGGGACTCCATGGTGTTATCTAACTCACGAAAATGTGATTATATTCTTTTTGTTTAGATCTCTTTGCTTGGCAAACTGGATACAATGATTAACACTTACATATCCCCTGCCAAAAATTACAATGCCATGTTTGGATACATTATCTCAATTGCATTCTCATTTTCAATTTATTCCTGGATGCCATATCATGGTGCTAACTATTTTGAGGGAATTGAATGCCAGGACTGAGATGCTCTGATGGAGTTTTATCACAGCATGTAGAACGGAAGATTAACTATCTGTGAGGCATCGTTTTAGGGAAGAAAACACATTCCTGTTCCTATATTTATTTCAAACTTAATAATTACTTATTAAGAAGCATAGCTTCAAGGGAAGAAAATTAAAATGGCAATATGCTACTAAATGCTACCTATTTTAGCATTCTGCTGAGAGGTTTATCTGTTCTCCCATTGTTTTGCTGCCCAGCTCATATCTGTCGCCTCAAGTAGACGCGCTGCTGCTGTTCTGCAGGCGGCATCTAGTTGGTTCTGACACAAGCCGCCCTGTGGACAGCAGAGCGGACCGCTCCCCAGCCCTGCGCCACCCTCACCATTGCTCACCAATGAGTTCAAGCTCATTGGGGGCCTTCCTCTTTTAAGCCACCCCTTCATCTTCCCCAGCATGGTGCCCCTTCCTCGGAGCTGGATTCTTCTGATACCATATTCAAATCCCAAAGAAGTCTCACCACCCTCGCCTCTCAGGAGCATTTTGACTATATTTGAGCCAAAATAAATCTATTGGCCCTTTTGATGGATATGCACCTAAGGTTTTAGAACTTTACTCAAGTTCTAAAAAGACCACTTGGTATAGAAATAGAGTTAGAATACTTACTTTTATATACTTTAAGAAATACAGTATTGTTGTTAGGAACTCTGGTGGCATCATGGGTCACACCTTTGGGCCTCCTCAAGGTCAGAGGTTGAAACGGACCAGTGGCTTCACAGGGGGAAGATGCTGCTTTCTGCCCATATGAAGATTTACAGTCACAGAAACCTAAAGGGGACAGTTCTACTCTGTCCTGTAAGGTCGCTAAGAGTGAGAAATGACTTGACAGCAATGGGTGATATTGTGATTAGGTGCCAATGGGTCAGTCAATGACCCTCTATCCAGCCAAAGAAAGCACTGCCCAGACTTGCACTATCCTCATAATTGTAGTGATGTGAGAGTCCATAACTACAAGGATGTCCATCCTCACTTGGAGACTCCGCTTCTTCATTGACTCTGCTTTACCAGGCGCTGACCCCTTCTGACAACTTGCCCAAAGAATGTGAGGCCATGTCTCCCATCATAGCCCCTGAGGGGCATTCTGGGCATGCTTCTTTCAAAACAGATCTTTTGTTGTTGTTCCTTGGGCAATGCATTCAGTATTTTTGGCTCCAATCTTAATTCAAATGGATTAATCTTGTCCAGTTTTTTTTCATACATATGATGCGATGATAGAAAATATCACAGCTTCTGTCAGAGGAACATCTTTGTTTTTTAACACTTGAAGTGTTCCTTTGAAGCAGATTTACCCACTGTGTTATATTGTTTGACTCTGTGACTACCATCTTCTTAGGTGTTGATTGTTGACTAAGGTAAAATTACAACTATATTTCAGCAACTTCAATATTTTTGATATGTTAGATGATGTTACTTACTGGTCCAGTTAAAAGAGTTTTTCTTTCTCTATGTTGAAGTGTAGTCCAAAGTGAAGATTTTAGTTGTAGTCTTTGATAATCATCAATGAGTGCTTTAAAGCCTCTTTATTTTCATCAAGTAAGGCTGTACCATCTGCATATCACAGGGGATAAGTGAGTTTTCCACTAACCCTGATTACGTATTTGGCCCAGTACTTAAATAATTTAGTCAACATTCCGATTGAATAGGCCTGGCACACACCTTTTCAGAAAAATGTTCTGTAAGGGCGAGGTGGCATATTCTGAACCTTCATTCCTTGCAAATCATAGAGTGGCAACAAATAATATAGTGGAATGCTTTGGCAATTGAAGACAAAGAGACCCACCTGCACAAGGTTTCTTGATTGATAAAAACTGGTTTCATGCAATTCAATTGGGAAAGGGAATTCTATTCAACTCATGATGCCTGAACTATTTGGAACATTAATTTGTCCTGGTGACGAGTTGTGCTGCAATCCACAGTCAGCAGTTCTAAATCAACAGCAGGTCCTCTGAAGAAAGAGTCTGCTTTCTAATCCTGTAAACAGCTACCATCCGGGACACACACAGGGAATCGCCGGGGGTCAGCCTTTGAATCAATGGCTGTGGATTTGAGTTTGTATCGGAAAGGTGAGCACTAAAACTCAAACAATAGAGCTTCCAAGAAAACACACTGTGTTAGCCTGAGTAGACTAGAGGAACAAATTCACAGATGAGCATATGGATATAAGGGAATGGTTTATATACAAGAAGAATAGGACATTAAGAAAGCATCCCAGCCCAGTCCCGTTCAAAGTCATAAGTCATAAGATACTAGCCCATATGTCTGATATCAGTCTATAAAGTCTCCTTCTGACTCATGAAGTGACAGGCCAGTGGGTGCAGAGTCCCAGCGCTGGCAGAGGTCTGCCATGGCTCCTCACGTCCAGGGCTCAGGGTCCATCAACAGGATCCAGCGGCAGCAGAGGCAACTCAGTGCTGGCAAGGGTCTCCACATGGCCTCTCCAGCTTCAGAGGTCTGGTCCCATCAGGTCAAGGCTGCATGGCCTCTTCTCTGGCTTCTCCAGCTCCTTGGGCACTGCCATCTTGTCTTTTCCATAATTCATCATCTCTGAGACTAACTCTCAACAACTGGGGAGATAGCTTCTCATTTACATGAGTGAAATATTGAGAGATTTCCCAGAAGTCTCAGGAGAAAGTCATGCCCACACAAAGACCTCGTTGGCTACTCAATGGCTATCTCCAGATTAACAGGTTAGACTCCACCCCTACATCTCCATAATGAAATTAACATATGCACATGACCACCACACACACAGATTAATATATTTATACATTTGAGGCAGACACAAGCTTGAGAGAAAAAAATTAACATATTGGATATTCTTGCCATTTAAAATATTTTTTAAAAGAAATCAAAGTAGTCTGAAAGACATGGTGTAAACTGGAAAAGTGTTACACCATTTGTTGACAAACTTTGGTCTGTGGATCCCTGGGAATTCTTGAGACACTGGCAGGATATTTACAAGGTCAAAACTATTTTCAGAATAATTGTGATTCTATTTGCTCTTCTCCCTGTGGACACTTACACAGGCAATGTCAAAGTGTTGGTGCTTCACCCTCCCCCACTAGCAGGGAAGGGAGCAATGGCAGATTTATACATAAGAATGGACTCAATGGAGGTGTTCAAAGGTTTATTAACAAGGATGACCTCATTAGAAACTAAGAAATGCAACTTCTAATGAGATATTTTTTCCTATTAAATTAGCAAAGAGTTACAAGAAGTGAAAACCAAAACAAAATTATCACTATTGACTGTTGACAAAATCTGGGCCATGCAAATCTTAATAAATAGCAGTATAATTTTATAAAATATTTCTGGACAGTTACTTGTTTTGAGGTATTAATAATAGACTTAGAAATGTCTAACTAACATTTAAACAGAAAATCCACTTTACATAAATTATCCATAGGATATAAGACTAATTCTTACATCCTGTGTGGCAAAGCACACAGGTAAGCACAGAATGGTAAGCACAGAAATTTTGAAAAATGATAGTCTTTACATATAATGAAATGTTTGCGTACCACATGTCACATGAAATGAACATGAAATTTATTATGTACATATAATTGCCATTCAACAAATTTTATACTATCTCTTAACTTTGAGAATTATATATTTTAATTATTGTTAATTAATCATTTAATGGGAGCTCTTACAAGTGTCATAACATTCCGTAACTCAATCACATCAAGCAGTAAGGTACAATTGCTACCACAATCAGTTTCAAATACTTTTCTTTCTTCTTGAACTCCTTAAGATCAGCAACTTTTACCCCCTCCCTCCTCCATCCGAACACCCAGGAACCCTTATTATTATTTTTCCCCCTATAATTGTTTTGTTGTTGTTGCCACATCTTACACAATCCAATATAACCATTCACATACAATCCTGTTGCTCGATCCCATTGAGTGGGGTTATGCAGTCATCAATACTATCTGCTCCCTATTCAACCCCACCCACATCCCTAGGAACTATCCCTAGGAACTATTGCTCATATTTGATTCTGAAGGGTTTCTGAGCCTGTTACTATCTCTAAAGTGCTAACTATCTTCGCTTTCATTTACCAAGTGGTCTTAAATATGCAAATCTAACATGATTAATGAGGTAAAATGGATAAAACCATAATAGTAAGGGGAGGAAATATTAAAGAAATAGAGAAGTGGTTCCCAACCATCTAATACCGCGACCCTTAAATACAGTTTCTCTTCTGGTGGTGACACCCTAATCATAAATTTTTTTTCATTGCTACTTCTTACCTGTCATTTTGCTACTGTTATGAATCAGGTGACCCCTGTGAAAGAGTTGTTCAAATCCCAAAAGGGTGGCGACCTCAGGTTGAGAACCACTGAAACTAGAGGCTGGTTATATTGTTTATCAGTGCTATGCTGCACCCTGGCTTTATCATCCCTTCCCTGTGAAAGGGACTGTCAAATTATCTCACCAGTGTGTTTTGGGTCTCCACAACAGCCACACCCCTTCACTTTGATTTGTTTGCTTGTTTTTGAAATTCTGATACCTCTTCCTGTCGAAATTTCATGATCTTACAGACTGGTGTGCTTCTTCCTTATGGATTTTGTGGCTTCCATGCTAGATGTCCATTTATTTAACTATAAGCATTTAATTCCCCAGATGCTATATCTTTTAATAGTCAAGTACCATTAACTTTCTTCACCACATTGGGTTATGCACCCATTTAGTCTTCAGTGATGGTGCTAGGGAGATGAGTATCAGACAATGCTACATTTTTAGAACAAGCCATTCTGCTCTGAGTAGGATTTAAGTTGGGGCTTAAATTCCATATATATATATATATATATATATATATACACACACACACACACACACACATTGGCATATATATGTATACACAGATTTTTCTTTCTCTCCTCTCTTTTTTCCTCCTGCCCCCTATCATGTTTACCCATGGTTTACTTCTCATTATTCCCTCTTCTATACAATTTGATTGAACAAGCACACCAGAAAAACTATACCCTCCTTGCCATCAATTTTAGAACACATATTGTTTCCCTGTACCCATCATTCTTGGCTTCCAATTCACCTCCCCTGCCCCCCTCCCATGGCCCCCAGGAACCATCTGCCAAGTTCTTTACTCCATGGGATTGCCTATCCTGACTATCTTGCATAGATAGACACCTAGAAAAAAATAAAGCGCTCAACATACGGATAGTCACAAGCCTAACAGGAATCCTGACATAGAGCAGATCCTGATCTCTGTTACATAAAGAGGACATGTTATAAACCCTCAGTCCAGTCCTCATGTTTTTCAGGGTTACATATCCCAGTTTTGCTTACCTAGTAACTCATACATGCTTTTAGTCTTGAGCATTCATATTCAAAAGGCAGGCATCATAAATGTCCCTATTGCTATTTCTGCAGTCCAGAAAGAAGTGGTCAAGTTCCCCATCCTCTTACAGTTGCAGCTTTAGACTTTCAGTGTGGCCCTCTTTTTAGTAACCACCAGTCAGTTCAGATGGGGTGCCAAGCACTGCCCCAAGTCAGAAGTCTAGAATTGGCATTTCTCAGGGACTTCATGGCTTTACTCCAGTCACTGGTCTGCTGCATTCTCCCCTTGGTTTGCTCCCTGTGGGCAGGACAGAGTGGCTACTCTCCCCAAACTATACCTTCTGAGTTGTCCTCTGCAGCACTGTCATCTAGGGAAAGGATGTCAAGGACTTTAGCTGAGACTGGCCCTGCAGTCATCTCTGGGAATGAGCTACTCTGGCTAGGAATGTCACCTTCAAGGATTGACATACCCATATGAGATCTACTCTCATTCTTCCTTACTGTAGAGATATAAAAAAATGCCCTTCCCTTCAGTGGGTTAGTGTCCTGACTCCACATCACTGTTATTTTTGTTCCCTCTAACCCTCTGGAGGCCTTAAAGGCATATAAGAGGGGACGAGAATATGTCTTTTAGCATAGATGTCTTTGATGACATATGAATCATTGGGTTTGGTCTACTCATTCCAGAATATATAGGCCTTACCCTGGGACTTGTGTTTTGTGCATTCCCTTATGCTCATTCTGCTGTTTGAACTTACCTCAGTGGACTCATGTTGTACTTAACCTTTTATGCTTGGCTAATTCCGTTCAGCATAATAGCCTTCAACGTTTTCCATCAGAAGAGGTGTTTCATCATTGCATAATGGCTTTTTAGGGATGTGTAGTATTCTATTGTGTACATATGCCAGAGTTTTTTTGTCCATCCATCACTTGATGAAAATTTAGACTGTTTCCCATTTTTTTTATGATTGGGTACTATGCAATGATGAACATCAGAAAACAGATGTCTGATCGTGATCTGTTACTTATTTCTTCTGGGTGGGTATAAGCCCCTAGTGAAATTATTGGGTTCTGTGGGAGCTCAATTTCCATCCATTTAAGGTGTTGCCAAAACTCTCTTCTCAGTGACTGCATATCTACACTATGCCCAGAAGGAAGTGAGCATGCCTTTCTCAACAACCTCCCTCAACAACCAACGTTTGTTGCTTTCTCTTTTTTTGAATTGGGGTATCTTTGTGGGATTTAGGTGGTATTTTGTAGTTTTGGTTTGCATTTCCTGATGCTTAGTGCTCAGGAATGTTTTCTCTGGTGTATTGGCTATTCAGAATTTCTCCTTTGTGGATCTTCTGTTTAAGACTTTAGTCTACCTCCTGAGTAGGCTGTTCAATTTTTTTTGTTGTAAGCTTCCAGGATTTGTAGATTTTTGTATTAAGGCTGACATGTTATTTATAAATATCATTTCCCTGTCTGTAGACTTTCTTCTTATTATTCTCCATGAAATCTTTCTATGTGCATAAGTGTTTTATCTTTAGTCCCACTCATCTACTTTATCTTCTTCTGGAGTGGGTGCATCCTTCCTAATATCTGATAACCTATGTATTCCCTGCACTAAACTTTTTCCCAATTTTCTCATTGATGATCCTGATAGTTTGGGTTTTATACTGAGGTCTGTGATCCACCTTATATTTGTCTTTGTGTATGGAGTGAGGTAAGGGTCTTTCTTTGTTCTTCTGTAGGTTGATATCCAGGTTTTTGAGAACCATTTGTTAAAAAGGACATCTGGTAGTGGTTGTGCGCGGGACTGCAACCCACTGGGACGGAGGTTCAATTCCCGCTCACAGGAGCAAAGGCTGAGCCTCCTACTCCCACCACCAGGGCAGTGATGCCTAAAAAAAAAAAAAAAGGACATCTGTTTTCCAGTTGATGTTTTGGAGGCCCTTTTCATAGATCAGTTCTCTGTAGTTTGCTGTTTTATTTCTAGATTTGCTGTTCATTTCCATTGGTCTGAGTATCAATCATAATACCAATACCATGCTGTTCTGACAAGTGTGAGCTTACAATAAGTTATAAAGTCAGGTAAGACAAACCTGCCCAATGTATTCTTCTTGAGGAATTCTTTGTCAATTCTGGGCTTTTTCCCTTTGGTAATGAGTTTTTCCATTTTTTTTGGAAAATGATGATGGAATTTGTATTGGGTTTATATTGAACTTACATAGTGTTTTTGGTAGGGTTGACATCTTTACATTATTGAGTCTTCTGATGCATGAGCTTGGATCTCTTTTTGCTTCTTGTAATAATGTTCTGTAGTTTTCTTAGGACAGATCTTTCTTTCCTTCATTCCTTCCTTCTTTCTGTTTCTTTCCTTCTTACTTTCTCTTTTTCTTTTTCCCTTTCTTTCTTCTTTGTTAGGTACATCCCTATATATATCAAATTATTGTGAAGGGTACTACCTTCTTGATCTCTTTTTCTGTAATCCCATCAGTTGTATATAGCAATCCAATTGACTTTTGTTGTTGATAATACATCCTGCCACTCTTCCATATCTTTCTATCACTTCCAACACTCCTGTTGTAGAACCTTTGGTGTTCTCAATACATAAAATTATATCATCTGCAAATAACAATAATTTCTCTTCCCATTATCCTACCTTTGATATCTTTTTGTTGCCTTATATTATTAGCTAGGACCTCCAGGATGATATTCAATAAAACAGAATGGTGTGATGTGCTTATTTTGTCAACTAGGACTCCAGAGGAACATGTGAGCAGAGTTTGATCAGGTCCTAGCTTGATTGGAGAGAAACCAATAGAAGTACTTTTCAAAGCTGGCATCCTGTCTTTCCTCCTCTCTGGTGGTTAGATCAGCATCCTGCTGCTTGAGTTAGTTCTTTGCCACAACCGTATTCTGCACTCCATGTGGACTGAGCCAACCCAAGGATCACATTGCTTCTTTGAGACCTGCTGAGACAGGTAAATCTTGCCACTGTGTGTAAATTGCTTGAGTTCAAGATCCCATCTGGGCATGCTTCACAAAGATCCTGACTCAACTGACTGTTGGTGTCTCTAAATTTTTCTTTATTTGAGGAAACTTTTACCTCTCCTTTTGTTTTGATAAAGATTTTGGCAGGATAGAGGACTTTCAAGTTACAGTTATTCTCTTTCAACTCTCAGAAGATCCTACTTTACTCTCTCCTTTTCTTCATTGTTTCTGCTGATAAGTTTCAGCATATTCTTCTTTAGTTACCCTTATGAGTAACTGCCTTTCACTTTCTCTACCTGCTCTTATGATTTTCTCTTTTCACTTAAATTTGAATTATTTGACTGATATATACCTTTATGTGTTTTTCTTGGGATTCAATCTAAATGGTTTCCACTCTGCTTCCTTGATGATGGTTATATCCTCCTTTATTATTTTGGGGAAGTATTCTGACTCTTGATTTATTTGTTACATTTTGTTCTGGTATCCCACTTATTCCAATGTTGTTTCTCTTCATAGCATTACTCGTTTTTCTCAGATTTTCTTCAGTGTCTTTAATTTTTCTTGGGTACATTTGCTTCTGCTGATACAGTTCTCTGCTTCTTCCAGCCTGATGTTGAGGCTTTTGTTGTCTTCTTTTTTTTGGCTGCTTCATCCTTTTACTTCGTGTATTTCCTTTCAGTACTCTATCCTCTGTTATTTCATCCTTTTTCTCTATCAATCCCTTCACACAGACTCTAAGCAAGATTTTGAAGATTTCTTTCTCTGGTTGTTTAAAATCTGCTTCATCTTTGTAAGACACTAGGTTCAGGTCCTCTACAGACATTGTGTTTTGTTTCTGTTGCTTGCTTGCAGTGGCTGCAGATTTGAGTTGTTTTCTGCATTGCATTTTGGTGGAGTTTGGCACCTTTTTCCTGGGAGTCCAGGAACCCTGTGTTTCTTTCTTGAAGGTGAGTAAGAAAGATACTAAGGAATACCTGAAACCTAGCTGTACTGCAGATTCAAGTTGTTTTTTCATTCAAGTGTGGTTTACTCTTTCTCTAGAGTGCCACAGTTATCTCTTTGGAGGGAAGCATGGGTAGTTCTCTCAGGAAGTGCAGGTGGGGCAATTGCAGGCATCAAGGGTGGTGCTGGGTATACTGAGTGTACACAGTGTGGGCAGGTGTTTATGGACTTCACATTGGGGGTGGGATGTGTTTGCTGCTTCTCAAGAGACCTGGGTGCAGATCAAACACAGGTGCCTGTCAAGAGTAGTAGCTCCAGTCTGATCATAGCAGTGAGGGAGGCACTGTCCAGGCTGGGGGAAAGGGGTCCACAATGTAGTTGCACTTTATTCCCCATGGATGAGAGTCTGAGTGGGGTATCTAAATCAGTCCTAGTGCCCTCCCTCTGAGTTCTGCTTCTAAGTTTCCTGAGTTTTCCTTTTTCAATAGAGGGTCAGAGATTCACCAACACTAGTGAGGGAATATCAATGGTGTAAGGGAAGGGGGCTTTCAGCAGGGAGCTCTGTGGGTGGGAAGTCTAAATCACTTCCACAGTGCCCTGATATGAGTCCAGCTTTTAAATTCCCTGAGTTTGCCTTCTTTGGTATGGGGGTGGGGGGCTTCAGCCAGTGCTAGAGAGGAAATTACAGTAGCACATCAGAAAGGGGACCTCTGCTCACTTCAGGTGCACTCTCCATGTACAGGAATCAGAAAGTGGAGTGTGAGCCAAATCCCACAAGACTGAGTATCTTAGCCCTGCATCTAGATTTCCCCTAGTTGGTCTCCTTACAAGTTGTTCTCTGTTTCACACGAAAAGTGGTCCGAGTAGTATATTCTACTTTGGTGCTATCTTCCTGGAGGTCTCAAAAGTTTATACTATTGACTTATGCTGATTGGGATGAGAGTTTTTGTTGTTATTGTTATTTCTTTAACAGTGCTATTTTGTTGTGGGAAGACCCGAATAGAATTGGGGTGTGTTTTAACAGATTTGAGTAACTTTATTGCCAACGGAAAGCTTTTTGTCCTTGTTATATAGTAAGAATTTGTTGACTGCAATTTGAACCATAGAATGAATTCAGCACTCTAGGTATTAAAGCCCTCATAAAATGGCGTGATAAATAAATCCAAATACACAGAACTAAGAAGTCTTGGATTCATGGTGGTTAAGTTCTATACTTGTGAGCAAAAAGTCAATGTTTGAATTCACTGGTGACTCATTAAGGGAAAGATATGACACACTGCTTCCAAATGGAATCTACTGATAGTTGCTGCCTCTTTAGTTATGTTATTCTGAGTGAACCTGTGTTGTGGGACCCAATTTCCTACTGTGCATCATCCTCACCACCAGTGTCACCTTTGAGCCAAATGTTGTATCTGCTATGATCACCCAATTTATTAGTGGTCCTTCTCTTTTACCATTACCTTCTACTTCACCAACAATTATTTGATTCTTCACAAGGTAAGATTCCATTCTCCTCAAATGCCCACTTTTTATTAACACGGTGCTTTCTCTCACATGTCTGATTGTTGCATTTAAACTGACTATAGGAAGCTATGCATGATAAAGGCCCAATTATCTGGCAGTTAGAAGACCACCTTTTTTAAAAAAATAAATCATTTTATTGGTGGCTGATACAGCTCCCATCATGATCAATACATATATCAATTGTATGCATACCACATTTACACAGCTGTTGCCATCATCAGCCCCCCCCAAACATCCTCCCTCCACTTAGGCTCCCAGTAACAGCTCCCCATATTTTCCATCCTTCCCCACTAATCCCCCATGAACCCTTAATAATTTACACATTGTTATTATTTTTTTCATATCTTACTCTGTCCAATGTGTCCCTTCACCCACTTCCCCACTGTCCAGACTCCAGAGAGGTCATATGTAGATCCCTGAAATTGGTTCCCTCCTTCCACTCCACCCACCCTCCACCCTCCTGGTATCACTACACCCACCACTGGTCCTGAAGGGATCATCTATCCTGAATTCGCCATGTTTCCAGCTCCAGTGTACATCCCCTGGTTTAGCTGGTTTGTAAGGTAGAATTGGGATCATGATGGTGGGTGGGAGGAAGCATTTGAGAACTGGAGGGAAGTTACATACCTCATTGTTGCCACACTGTACCTTGAATGGCTCTTCTCCTACCTGCAACCCCTCTGGGAGGGGATGTTGCTCCACCTATTGATGGGCTTTGGGTCCCCGATCTGCACTCCCCCTCATTTATAGTGATATAATTTTTAGTTCTTTGATGTCTGACACCAGATCCCTTTGACACCTCATAGTCACATAAGCTGCTATGCTTTTTCCATGTGCTTCCTCTTTGTTGCTTTTCAGCTAGATGGCCACTTGTTTAATTTCAAGCCTTTGAAAGTAAACAGATGCTATATCTTTTGATAGTTGGGCACCATCAGGTTTCTTCACCACATTTGCTTATGCACCCATTTGTCATCTGCGATCATATCAGGGAGATGAACACACAATGTTATGATTTTTAGTTCTTAAATCTTGATAACTGATCCCTTTGGCACCTTGTGGTCACACAGGCTGCTGTGCTTCTTCCATGTGGGTTTTTTTGCTTCTCAGTTGGATGACTGCTTGCTTACTTTCAAGTCTTTAAGACCCCAGACATTATATCTTTTGATAGCCACCATCCATTTTCTTCACCACTTTTGCTTATGTACCCATTTGTCTTCAGTGATCATGTCAGGAAGGTGAGCATAAAGGAATGCCAATTTAATAGAACAAAATGTTCTTGTACTGAGGAAGTACTTGAGTGGAGGTCTAAAGACCATCTGCTGTCCTAATACTAATCCTATAAGCATATGCATGTTGATAGATTTCCCCATTGTCCTATGTAAATATATTCACCTATGTACATGCCTATATTTAGACTTCTATAAATGCCTTTCATTACCCAGTTCTTTCCTCTATTTCCTTTTA
This sequence comes from Nesogale talazaci, assembly GCA_004026705.1. NCBI lineage: Eukaryota > Metazoa > Chordata > Mammalia > Afrosoricida > Tenrecidae > Nesogale > Nesogale talazaci. The sequence goes on from PVJH01011326.1 coordinate 59,669, forward strand.
CTTTCCTCTTGTCCCACCATCATGTTCAGCCTCTATTGGGGTTTCAGTATTTTCTCTGTTACATCACTCTTGCTCAATTCCTATTGTGCGTCTCACACCAACATTGTCGCTAATTTTGAATCTCTTGTCATTCCCTTGTCCCTGGGATAGTCAACAACACCACCTTTCCTCCTCCTCCCTATCTCCCATGAGCCCCCAACCATCAGTTCTGTCATTGTCGCCTCCAGACTGTTCATCCAGCCTACCTTATCTAGATAGACCTGCAGAAACAACAATATGTACAAAAAAACACATGGATCCTAAGATGAAGCAACCAAAGAAACTAAAATGATGATAACAACAAAGCAATCCCAATGTCATATATATGTATATGTATATATATACATATATGTATATATACACACAGTACAGTCTGTTAAGAAGCACACTCCTTTAGAATTCAGGCTTTTCAATCATGAATTTTTAGGCAAATAATATCACCTCCCTGGTTTGTTTATTTCTTGTTTCATGAATCAGATGTGTGTTGATCATGTGTGACACAAACAGCTACCATATTTTTCAGACCATAAGACATACCCTGTTTTCATAGCAAGAAAACAAGAAAAAATATTCTGAACCAAATAGTACCAGTATACTAAAATATTCATTAAAATAAAGCAAAATATGTCAATATTTAACAGTGCATACTCAACAGTGGTGTTAAGAACTATCACCACTGTTAATAACAAGTGAGTAAAGACTTAGAGGCATGTGCGGTGCCAATCAAGTGACCTGACTGACATAGAGACTCCAGGAGGCAGGACTTCTCCCAGACACACAGCAATCCACAGCATGCATACAGCAGTGGACAGTAAATAGGCACATGGGATCATAAACAAATATCCTGGGGTACCACACTGGACCATAAGAAACATTCTTGTTTTTCCTCCACTTTGGGGGGAAAAGTGTGCCTATAAGGAATCAATGAAACAGCCATATCAGCTGGGCCCTGGTGGCCTAGTGGGTGTGTGCGGGACTGCGGCCCAGAGGGTTAACAGTTCAAATCCAGCAGCAGCTCTCCAGGAACAAGACTGGGCTTTCTATTCCCACCAGGCAGTGATGCTACACACACACACACACACACACACACACACAAGAAACAAACATATCAATTATGTGAAAAGGCACTTGTGTGTTTCATGCAAGGCATCAAGAGTCATTGAACATATGGATCTCTGTCTTTGCCATGTCGTTTCATCCCTTACTCAGTCCTGCTTGCCCTCTGAGATGCCCAGGGATGGGAGGGCTTCACACCTTCTTGCTGTTCCTTCAAGCTGTAAAAAAGACAAGGCATTAGAAAACCTCAGTTGGCACCATTTACAATCCTCAAGCTAGGTGAGCAATGCAATTGTGCAACTCTACTATGCTCTTGAGGGAAGCCAGTGGGCCTGGGTCTCAGAATAGAATATCAGTGGTTCTAATCCTGAGAAAAGGGGTCTTGGTGGTGCACTGGCTTAAGGCCTCAGCCCTTTCAGCTGCAACGCAGTGCTTGTGTTGAGAGTGGCAGTCTGAGGGGACAAGTTGGTCTTCACCTATGAAGAGTGTTCTTGTTGCTGGGTGCCATGAAGTCAGCTCTGCCTCATAGTGGCCCCGCGCACAACAGAATGAAGCATCTCACAGTCCTGCTCTGTCCTGATCACTGTTCTTGTGCCCGAGCCCCTTGTGGCTGCCATTGTATTGATACAGTTTGGTGAGGATCTTGCTCTTTCTTGCTGCCCCTTACCTGTATCGAGCAAGGTGTCCTTCTCCAGTGGCTGACCCTTCCTGACAACATGCTTGCAGGCTGTAGATCAGAGCCTAGGAAAGCGTGTGGTGACATGTCTATTCTGACCTCCGTGGTTCCTTGAAGACACACATTTGTTGAGAGAATGTTTGCCTGCAGCGACTTCCATTAGGGGTGGCCATTTTCTCTTATGCTTTATGCCTGACGTCGATCATCTCCTTACCACATTTTGTGCATTCGTATTAGCCTTTTGTAATTTTTCCACCATCTTTTGTCTTGTGCATCAGGTGAAGGATCCCACAGTGGATCACCAGTCTTGCCTCCCAGCAGGCTTACCCATTTTGCTGCATCTCATTCATTGCATTCCCCTCATTCCACATCCTCCCTGGATGTCCTGTTTCCATCTTCCTGTTGCTTTTAATCACTTTGCTATGAAGTGGTGTTTAGAATTACTATTTCTCTCTCTATCTGAACTAGATTAAACGTGAATACAGAATAGCCTGGAGGGAAGAAAATAAGAACGTTTGGGAAAATAAGACACAACTGGTGGTTCAATTTAGGATCTAAAATGACTTTTTGGAAGGTATACCTTGCTTCTTAAAAGTCATTGGAAGGTTTTGGAAATTCAGGTTCAGCTGCACCACCACCCCTGCCCTCCTTGGCATGTGGGCTTTGTTTTCATCTACCCAATTTCTCTTGTTCTGAGCACCATATCGCATTTGCAGAGGGACGGGTACAAAGCCAAAGCTGTCTGCCTGCTGATTCTTGTGGTAGAACTGCACTTCATTCTCAATGGCAAACACCTGTGGCGTCATGACAGCAGGACGTTGGGAGTGAAGGAAAGTGAGCATTTGGTGTCATCTGAGAAGAAAAAACGGGGATTCATTTAGAAGGAGAAAAGGATGGATAGGTCACAGGCAGCCAGTTAACAGGATCTGACCAATAAGCCTGATTTCAGGCACAGTGATGATGACTTTTGGCTGCTAAATTAATGGTCAGAGGTTCAAACTGAACAGTGGCTCTGCAGGAGAAACTGTGGGCGTCTGTTTCTGTGAAGAACTTATAGGCAAGTAAACCCCAGGGAGCCGCTCTCCTCTGTCTGATAGGTCACTAAGAGTTGGAATTCACTGGACAGCCAATGCTTTGTTTGGTGTTGTCTGTTTTTCTGGTGTGTTTCATTAATTCCCAGCATCCACACCATCACACCTTCAGAGCTATTCAGTAGATTCCTCCTAACTCAGAGCCAACCACTAGATGGTTTCTGGAGCTACAAATCTTCACAGAACAGCTAGGCGTGCCTTTCTCCCAGGGGGTTTAACCATCAACCTTACTATTAGCAGTCCAACACTTACCTAGGGACAGATATATAAAACACAGGTGATTTAATTAATAGATTCTCTAAATCAGATACATATGAAAACAATGATTCCTATGATATTTGTGGTTAGGGACCAAAAAAGCCACAAATTAAGTGAGTTTGATTAAAGTTTCATTAGAAAGAGAAAATATCAGGTGGGCAGCAAATATAATGAGCCTGACAGGCTTTTATTTCAATATTAATCTACTTAATTCTGGGCTAACCAACATCTCTTCTTCAGGACAGGGTGAGCTTGAAAGGGCAATCACGTTGCAATTACCATGCCTGACAAGTCTATGATGTGCGCAATTCATTACATTTGAACTTACCTTTCTTTAACTATTGCAGAATGGATTGCACAATTCTATTTTCTATCTTCATAGAGTTAAAGTTTTCGTTTTTAAAGAACATGAATCATCTAAACTAGAAATACATCTTCCCACATTAATTAATGGTTAGCTATTAAGGATGACTTCCCAGTAGACAAATTGCATTCCCATTGTTCACATAAAATATTCTGAGATATCTCATACTGAATACATAATTATTTTCCAATTTCATCAATCCAACCCTAGTTATTAAAATTTATTTTTCTTCTAAAATAATAGAGGAATCCAAAGTTGAGAGCCCAACTCAAATTACACAAATTACTCAAGTGTCACTGAGTAATAACCAATATTTTTACAGGAAATAGGACAAAAGTGTAGGGAGCTGTCCATATGGGAGCAAATTTACTGAGATTTATTAGGAGCACATCTGTGGGCTCTCTCACTGAAGACAAATACTTCAGACTGCCCTTGGTGCCTAAATTGTTGATTGACTATAAACTCATCACTATTTTAATATTATATATATTTATATATATATAAATACATATATAAATACATGGTTTCTTTAGACAACCTTTGACAATTTGGTAACTTTCTCCCCTATGTAGCAAAACTCCAGAGTCAAAAATAGCATCATGCAAACTGCTGACTTTTATAACCCTCACATGTTCTCTTAAATATTGGCATATACAAAGTCTTCTCTATTTTATTTCAGCTGCACAGCTCAGGCATGCATGGCAAGTAGAATGAAAGCAGCAATCGCCCAGTGAGTTGCACATATTTAAATACACAGTTTGGATGCATTGTACTTTCAGTCCGTTCAGTTACACTTTGGGGTGCATCATGGGTTAGAGTCATAGAAAACAGTCCACAGACTGCAAAGCATAGGGAACTGGCTTTGCTAAACGCTACCAAGAAGAAAGAGTCACAATGTGTGGTTAGTTCTTTGGGTTTTGAAGGACAAACAAACATCACCAAGTCACCAGAAATAAATATGAATTTAAATAGGGTTCAGAAGAATAATTTTGTGTTCTTAATGAATATATTATCTTCTTAATGACAAGCAATTAAAAACTTTTCCCTGTACACATATCCTATACAATTCCTCTATTTATGTAGAGTGTCTGTTCACATATTTTGCCTATTTATTATTTATTTATTTTCCGGATTCAAGTTTTTTGTCAGATATGTGGTTAGCTAATATTTCTGCCTAGTGTGTGTTTTGAGTTTTGATGGCTTCCCACTGTAATTTGACAGAAGATATTAATTTCAAAGAAGCCCACCACATTAATTTGATTGCTTATGGGTCATGCATTTTGGTACTATCTCTAAAAATTATTTTGCAAAACCATGACAACACAGGTACTAACCTATCTTTTTAGAAGCTATATTTTTACAGACATTTGAAAGATATTTTCGCACTTAACATTTGTTTTAATTCACCTGTTGTATCTGGTATAAAATGTGTCCAAATTTTCTTTTTCAGATGAATGTCCCATTTTTATGTCATTTGTTGAAAGAACTATAGTTGCTCTAATAGATTAAATTCTCCCCTTTGTTGACATCAGTTAAAAATATTGACGCAACTCTATATTTGTTTTCTCTTTCATTTCCATTCATCTCCGCCTACCTGTCATTATTGGGAGCCATCAAGTTGGTTCCAACTCATAGTGACCCTTTCCACAAGAGAACACAACACTGCCTCATAGACATCCTTGTTCCCATTGTTGCAACCAATGTCTCAATCCCTCTCCTTAAGGGACATTCTGTCCTTCACTCTTCTACCACACCAAACATGCGGTCTTTCTACAGCGATGCCTGCTTTCATGAGCATCGGCTGTGGAAGCAAACAGCGTGACATTCTCAGTACATATGGATTCCATTCTTCTAGTAAAATATGCCAACATTATATTTTACTCCTCTCTTAACCATAGGTCTCACCTATTTAGTTAGGTAATCAGGATGGTCTGCTTTAAAAATATACCCTATGTTTGACCTTCTTGTCTTGTTCCTCTATGTCTGACTACTGAAAGCCTCTCACTTGGATTTTAGGAGAGGTCCCTAACTGGCCTCCTGCTTCAAGTCTTTCCTTCCAACAATCAAAGCTCAACTCAGCAGCCACAATAGCACTTCTAATGAAACCCAGCTGAGTAGGAAATTGGTGACTGAGAATCATGGCTCTTAAGAAATTATACATACACAAGAGGTTTAGATAAAAGAATGATAAGACTGAATATTCATCTAATAAGAATTTCAGAGGAAGAAAAGAGCTCAGATGACAAGTATTTTTTAAATTGCAGAATATTTTGTTGACTTGATCAAAGCCATACCATAAGCTAGATAAGTAAAACTAGAAAGTGAAGAAGATCTTTTATACCATATTCAAACTGCAGACTACTAAAGATAAAGTTTTAAGATAAATAAAAAAATCAGTGACCTCAAAGAGATGATTAGATGACTGGGGAACTAAAGTAATAAGTGGAGGAAATGGAATGATTTCCTTAAATATCTCCAAGGTTGTGAAAACAGACATTTCATTATTTTATTTGATTTAATACATATGACATCAGTATACATATATGATGAATTTTTTCTTGAAGTCTCAGAAATATTTAATTTGGAGGAGCTATGGTTAAAACGATGAGAGAGAGAGAGACAGAGAGACAGAGAGAACTGGACATTCACAGAGAATCTCAGTTCTATGAGAATCAAGCACTCCCTGGCAGCTGGTATAACAGATCTTTTTCCAAACATATATTATAGAGCTCTTGAATATAGTAATAGACTCTTCTTTCTCTATGCAACTGAAAAAATGCAATATGCGATATTTGTGGGGATCTTCATAAAAGATCAGTTTCTATGAATGGAAATTGTCTCAGTGGTATTTGACTCTGTCTACAAATGATATCAGTCACAGAGTCAAGGCTCTGACAACCCCTGTGCCTTCTTCCGAACAAGCATACAAAACCACTTCTCTTGTTCACGGGGTTTAGTGGATTTCTGCCAGTGGATAAATAATCAAAGGTGCTATGGTTTTTTTGGCTTATCATTGCCAATTTAATGTACACTTCCTTGGGTTCTTTATACTCACCTATTTGAGTTATTTTCCATGAAGAAAATTAAAACCTAGATCATTTGGTAAATGCTTAATTGCACACATGATTCAACATTTGATTTATAGTAATATTGCCAGACCTCTTCAAAGATGTGGCTGTGGGCTGATTCACGTGGTTCTGTTGCACAGAGTCCCTATTAGTCAGTCTCCTGGATGATCTCTAACCATGGCAGCAAAGCCTTAGAACTATTGTGTTTTGCTGTTTGTCAGTGTCCTGGGGATGTTGCTGAACCATCGTAACCTGATGCACAGCAGAACGAAACACTGCCTGCATCATCCTCAGAACCATTCCTATGCTTGACCCTATCCCTGCAGCCATGGCGTCGATCCCTTTCCTGGAGAACCTTCTTCTGTCTCACGGACCCTCCTTGTAACCACACATGACATCTTCCTCTAGGGACTGATCTCCCTGAAATGTCCAAATATGTGAGGCAAGCAGATCGACAATCAATGCTCATGGAAGCACCAATCAAGACATAAAAACTCTTAGGTTTCATTGTAAATCTGTTTTTTCTTTCCTTTCAAGGTGGAAGTATGATTAAAACGGTATTTGTTGGACCATAAGAAACACTTCTTTTTTTACTCCCAAAGTGTGTGTGTGTGTGTGTGTGTGTGTGTGTGTGTGGGAATGAGGGTGCGTCTTATGAACCGAAGGTGTGGTATCCCAGAACATTTGCTTATGATTCCATGTGCCCACTCACTGTTTGCATGCTGTGGATCGCTGTGTGTTCTGGGGAAGTCCCATCTCCAGGAGTCTCAATGTCAGTCAGGTCACATGATCCACATAGCACACACCTCCCTCATTTATTAATGCAAGCAATGATGGTTCTTAGCATCACTGTTATGCTTATGCTGTTAAATATTATCATATTTTGCTTTATTTTAATAAATATTTTAGCATACTACCACTATTTGGTTCCGAATATTTTTTCTTGTTTTCCTGCTCTAAAAACTGGGTGCATCTTATTATGGTCAGCTGCATCTATGGTCTTTATAAATATTTATATAGAAGTGTTGGTCAGCTAACACCAGCATCAGTGGTGCAAACCTATCGATAACTCCAAGGGAACAGTTGAGGCTGTCTGCTTCCATAAAAATTTGCCACCTCAGGAACCCTTATAGGGGTGTTTTCCTTCCGAACAGATTGAATATAATTACATCTAATGTAATAGATATTGGCATGTATTTTTAAAAAAATCATCACGGTGTAATTGTTTATACTGTTGTGGTTTTGTTAGGTGGCATTTAGTTGGTTCTGACTCATAAGTACCCTATGTAAAACAGAATGAAATACGGCTGCATACTGTACCATGCTCATGATTGCTATGTTTTAATCCATGAAGGCAACCAGTGAATCGATCCATCTTGTTTTCTTTGAATAACTTCACTATGCCCCTAATTTATCAAGCATGAGGTGTCTTCCCAGAATTTTTTTTCTTCTGATAACATGTCAAAAGTGCACAAAGCTAAGTCTCTTCACCCTCCTAGGGAGCATTCTGGTTGTACTTCTTGTGAGGCAAATCTGGTTATTATTTCAGCGATGCTTAATACTTCAGATATCCTCTACCTGCACTATATTTCAAATGCATCAATCAGACTTTGTCCTTCCTTATTCAATGACCAACTTTCACAAGCATTGGAGGTAATAGAACATACCATGGCGTGTGTCAGGCACACTTCAGTTCTCTGTGTTAAGCAAAGTTCTCAAGAGAAATGAAACTAGGACACTTATGACTAGATAGATAGATATATACAGCACAGAGGAATAAAATAGGGAATTAGTCCACACATCAGTACAGAGGGCTCAGTTCAATTCACTTCCATGGGACAGTTAAAGTCCTAGAAGTCTTTTAAATCAAGAGGGTTGCAAGGCCAAGGTCAAGAAAAAAGAGAGCTGAATCTTCCCTTGGGTAATGTAGACAGAGTCTGTCCATGGGCAGCAGACAGCAGGGTAGGTCAGCTGGGTGGGTCACTACAGCCAGGAACTCAGGAGCTTAGCAAAGCAGGCCCAGATGTCATGTCAAACTCAAGAATGCAAGAAAACAGGATCTACGAGCCACAAGCTCAAGCAAACTACATACCAGGAGCGTGACAAAGCAGGCCTCAAAGGAACCTCAAGCTATAGAGACATGATCCACAGGTTAGCTTCCCCACATCAATTTGAGGCAGATAACTAGTTAAAGGGGCCTCATGGTGGTCTGGTCACCAGAGAGCAAGAGCATGAAGGACAGGCCTTGCGGAGTCATTTATCTCTTTGCCCTCCAATCAAACTGCAACCTGATTAGTCTCACATGTTTCTATTGGTCAGATTGGCACAATAAACCCAACTATCAAATCCTCAAAGTGACATCTTGCTTTTCCCCACTCTAAACAGGCCTTGTGCAGCAGATGTCCCAATGAGCCATGTTGTTTGATTTCGTGATTCCTGCTTCCTTCAACATTGATTGGCCAGACAAGAAAGATAAAAATCTTTAAGAGCTTCAATTTTTTCCCCATAAACTATGTTATCTCTTGCTCCAGTTTATTGTTTAAAAAATTTATTGGCAATTTGTGCAATAATCAATATTGCACAATCAATATTTTCTTCTCACACATAACTGTTAGCTCCCCATTTCCCTCATCTAGTTACTGTCTCCATAAATCTACCTATCCTGGATTTCATATACAGAAAATTGCACAAAAGAAAATGCAATCATTCAAAATCATATAAAGTAAACAAAAAACAATAGAAAAAACAACAGCAATAGACTAGACAAAACAGTAAAATATCATGCAAACAGTAAGCAGGAAATATGAAAAATTAAGCCAATTGTCAAATGAGTGAAGAGGTATATAAAATGATGTGGTACTAAATTTAACCTAACTACATATGCCACAATCCATTTTACAATGCTCTTCCTATGGCAACAAGGCTACTCATATCCCTTGATTATAATCACGGTGTACTCACTAGAGACTTAATCCAGACAGGGATCCCACAAATGAAATTTGGGCTTCCACTGTCATTCATAGCTTTCTGAAAACTGGGTGGTC